>LUCH01002241.1:23778-70146 GCA_013368495.1 Paragonimus heterotremus | reverse complement strand
CGCTTTTGCCTGATGTGTACTTTTTGCTGCAAGTATATTCCGCAATTATGCTAAAGTTTGTAATTCTACTCCGAAGTTATCGTTTGGTCCAGTTGACAAGGAAACTAGTGAATCTTGCATCACTATGACCTCTGAGGCTACCTGGACTTGGGAAGCATTACCGGTTAACGAACCCTCACATTTTGCGATATAATTCCTTCGGTGACCCAGAAACCCTCCAAATTATCTTTTAAATATTATTCATTGCGCGGTTTGCAGTGCTTGGTGAACATCAGCTCTACTTTCTAGTAAACGTTATAGAAAATTAACCAGTCACCCTTAACAAATAATCCAGTTTACTTTGTTTGTTCACCTCTAAAATACTGTTCATTATCTTTGTTTAACTGTTTATACTCACTCAACCACAATTCTCTTGAAAAGGACCATATCGCAAGTGTACGCTTCTCATGTATCAGAAACTCCCGGAACTGACAAACATCAAAATATTCACTTCCCTGTAAATCGCGTGAAGAGAAATTGGACTGATATCAAATAGGTTTTGACAGGCGATCTCTTTTTTAATGAATTAATCCGACAATAACAGCTTTTATTCATCGAAAGCAATAACTCCTAGGAGCAGCTGTCCGGGAGGAAAAGGTTTACAAATAAATGGACCAAACTAATCAAGCATGTAACGCTTGCTTACTAAAAACCTACTCAAAGGGCTTAGTATGTACATCTGCGTCAAACCTGCTGTGAGGCCCTGAACACAGGGTTTCCGGATGGAGTGAGCAAGAGCAGTATCTTTTGTCGCGATCAAACAAGGTGAATAGAATTATCAACACTGTGTGACTGAGTATTTATATAGGGTTTTGGGGTCACGCTGAACGTGCGATAAATGGAATGATTTTTACAAATTTCCATTAGAATTAACAACACAGGATGATAAGTTCCATTGCGCGCGGCCTACATGCGCTATTGTTGGACTTCAATGCCAGGTTATCTCAGATCTGATGAACCTTCTCAACATTCTCCAGGATGCAAACGGTACGAAAAAATATGGAGGCTGTTCACCCGAAAGCGTTTTTATTTGCCAAACTTTAGTAATTACCTCAAGAACTGATGAGTGTTTGCTGCAAAATAGAACTGAACGGCATGAACCTTGCTCAACAATTTCACAAATCGTCAACGGATATCCAGTGACTTATACACATCTAATCAGCTTTTGCTGATTTTCTGTTGTAAATTCTTCCGTCGTCCAATTGTTGTGAACCCTTCTAACCGGTACGCTGGTTCGTCCTAGCTATCGTAATTCGTTTGGCAAAATTCGGATTCTAGTCCCCGTAATATTAGCGCCAAAAATCTCGGTCCCAAATAGTATTGCGATTGTCCAGTATTCGCTCCCAAGGCAAGCCAAAAAGACGCGTTCAAACGTAGAGCTTTGTTCCGCCCTAAAAACGTGTGCGACAAAGACGACAAATACAAAAGTACTTATGTGATGCGCGGTGGCCAAACAGAGAAGGACAGTTGTCAGAAAAAATAGTCACTGATAGGGTCACTGATAGGCATAGCGGAATAAACAGTCAGATGGGTAAAAATTAGCCAAGGTCACCACTTGGCCGCAATGAGCTGGTCCGCTAACTAGGACAAAGTCAATCGTTTTTTCTTCCTCACGGAGGAGGCGCCTTGGGACGGTAACAGGGTGGGCGCCCTAACATTTTCCAAAAGGTTTTCAAACGTTAGAAATGGATGTGCTGTTTTACATATCTATCACTCTGGGGTAGTTCATGGCTGTCAACTATTTCCTTCAGAGAACAGGTTCTAAAGTCCCCTTGCTGACAATTCAGACTGGTTTCGTTTTCTTCTTTTTGGGTATATCAATACCATGACTCTATAGGCAAGTGCTTAGTGAGATAAAAAAATGATTGACTGGAACAACTAACAAGGAAAACACAAATACGATTAGCGACAGAAATAACAGAGTAGTACTGTCAAATTGTAAGCAGAATGTTCACATGTCGCAATAACTATTTCAATTATTTTGCAAAGCAAATCATACGCAATGCAGGTTTTTCGGAAAACTGTGGAAGTGCACAAACTTTGCAAGCAACTCCTCAACTTGTGGATCTACACCTTAACCCTATCGAATGAGAAGCCCAAATGAGGTTTCCAATTCGAAGGATACAGGATAAGACCACTAAAGCTCAGAAGAAGTAAACATGTTTGATAATTTACGCAATAGCAGAAAGAAACTGATTGAATACCGTGCATGTAATACTTCATGGGACATAATATACAGTTACTGAGTCGATAAAATTCGTGAACTGTGACCACACATCTTTTCGTATACGGAGGTTGAAAATCTAACGATTGAAACGGAGACCGGTGAGAACATTTCCAACTGGACTACTATCTATCATAAGATTGAGAAAACTTGTTGTGCCTGGCGAAGAGGTAGAGGTTTATGTTTAGACAGCTATTTCCCTCCCCACTCACCAAATCGTTAGCTATATGAGTTCTTTTGTGCAACAGTGTTTTGTGATAATTAGTTGCAACATATCAGTAAAACGACGCAAATGTTAATGGGGTCGGTCATTAGCAAAGCAGGATTTGGAAACTAGCCATTTTATACTGGTAAGTGGAATGAACAGCTGATGCACAACACACCATATGAACCAGCTGCAGTGCGTTATGAAAAACAGCGACAAAAAATCAGGTAGAAATCTTGCGCACATGGCACATTTAGCTTACAAACACAAATTTCTTCACTTTCTGGTTAGATTTAAATGAACGGTTTTGGCTGACTACTATGTCCAGCGGAATTGTGAAGAAACGAATTAATGTTCAAATTAATTATTCGATGAGGTTAACGAAATCAGCTACATCAGTTATCAGCAGGAGCAAAGAAACGTACATAAACACATGCTTTTCCCATAGCTGCGTTAGTGAATGCCAGATACGCTATTGGCTATTTCGAAGTAGGATGAGTTGGACAATTTCTAACAATCTTCATACATAAGTGGTTATGAAAGAACACTTTGAAAGAATAAATGAAACGTTCATGTTCATACTTTGTTGAAGTGTTGCGACCACAAAGGGCGCTTGGCCTGACCAAGGATTTACTGCGGGAACCCACGTATAGGTCATGTCCAAAACCAAACCACAAATGCATACACTCATTTACACGTCAGGCATGCATTCACATACGTCATTGTCATTCGCCTTGGCAGAACATCTGTCATTGCACCTACACACTATTTCGATAGCGTATTCTCGTCCATCGTCTTCCTGGCGTTCGGAGCTTGTTCTTTTGTTCCTGAATGTCGCCTGTGGGTAATATACTACTCGTGAGTAGTATCCTACTCACAACGAAACTGCCTGTCATACAACAGAAGTACATTCGTGGGTGATCGTTCAAGAAGTGAATACAAGTGGGCACCTTAGAGTACACCAGTGTTTGTCTGTCTGGTTTCCTCGGCATTTACTAGGTGTGCAAATTTTACCACTCATAGTCAACTACTTGGAACTTTATCAACATTTCCCTCATATTCATCATCGAATGTCAGTGACGTACACTTACTGCATGGAGGTAAGTCGGACTCATAAATTTAGGAAAAATCCAACAAAATATTTGTGGAATATTAACGTAAATAACATACCACAAGGGATTGTACATCGAATTGACTAAAACATTGTCACTAACAGTTTGCTTGGGTCACTGGAGCCTTATTATTCAGAAGGTCTACAAATGTTGACGGTTGCTATGGCGTCCACACCTGATCATTTGCGACATGGCGGTGAAACAAAAGTGGCCTGAATGTAAAATACTGATGATCTGGTGTTATTTTGAATTTAACGTAATTATGTTTTAGAGCATGTGATTTTTACGCAGTCCGGGGTGTAAATTAGGCCGTCCTGCATCAGATAATTGCCTGCGCGTGATCATGGAGTTTTGCAAGTGCAGTCGGTTGATGTGACGTTTTGTACGCGAATTCACTTCGGATGTTGTAATGTTACAACAGTAAACGTCATACGGAGTGTACTGAATGTAAAAATGTTCACTGTCGCTTTCTTTAAGATCACTAGTTCACGTTCCTCGTCTATTCACGTTGTCTCTGCAGTGAAAATATCATCATCTGTCATTCTACTGTTTTTCTTCTGAGTTAAATATCGTATCGCGAACCATCATCAGCAGGATTATCCTCACGCACTTCGACGAGGCGTGTTTTAAATGTTACATCTGGTCATATCATTACACCCACCTGGGTCGATCCACGGCAGTTGTATCTAGTTAGTCGATCAAAATGACGGCTGAACGGAAAGGTGATTGTAAATGACAGCAGCTGCTCTTCACAGCAAAAGTTTCATAAACATGGGTTACTTAAACTAGGAGGCCATGACATCGGTCGGCCGTGGGCCAAAGGATTTCGTTACTTGTCCCGTTCTGTTCGAATTTTGACAAATGCAAGCTAGGCTATGAACTGAGATTCAAAGTGGAAATACATATGGAAGTATCGAGATTGTGTCGAACAGTCGGTTTTGAATTATTCCTCGTTGAGCTAAAATACACTATCTTATTTCACTGTAGTTGTCAAGAGGGCAAACTCGGTAGCAGTTTGCTGTGTAATCATCTTGATCGTTTCTGAAGTAAACAACATTTAGGTGGTCAACTTAATCGTTTCAGTTGTTGAGCAGATAACTTTCTAAAAAAGGATTTGTGGATAATGTCACTTGTGTAGTCTAGAAAATTGTGGAGCTAGATAGCTCACTTACTTTGGCGAACAGAACATGTTCTACTCTAAATTATTCTTTCAAACTTTTGAAGTGGAGACGAATAATTTTCTTGTAGGTGACGTTGGGTCGTTTTGTATAGGGTTAGGTTTTGGAGAGAATTAATAGAGAGGGTACTCAGGACTACCAGGATACTCACGTTTCCGGTTCCATACCACTCTGGCAGAAATGAACCGTTTATTGGAGTTGGCTCACAGAGTTCTGAAAAGTCAGAGATAATACGATTGAAACAGAAATAATGCTATTTATAGAAACTTGCAACTAGAAAAGTCCCGAAAGCCCGACTGTCACCTGCGGAAAACGTTATTTAAATAATGTCGGAACACTAACGGTGACCTGGCGACCCCTAGAATAAATACCGCAAATGAAAAGATTCACATTTCAACACGACTGCTAATCTCATTAAGACCTAATACGAGAGTTCACGTACAACTCAAATATACACTGCACAGGTGTGGTTACTTCTTCACACGCAATTCTGAAGTTCGTAACATCGCGTCTTTCTCGGATGCCACAGTAATGTCACGCATAGATGATTAAGGGCTAAGCGGAGTCGACTTCAACTATGAATCAGACGCCTCTCAACTGACTAAAGCATCACGCGTAACCAGAAATGGCTCTACAGCTTGCTTAAACCTTACCTAGTTATCAGTCCAAAAATTCAGGTCTTGTATTTTTGACACCGCGGAAGCGTTCGGAATTTGGTTTTGTAATCCGCATTTGTGTTGTTAGAAAAATTCCTGCAGTTTCACCGTATACCATAGCTCTTGCTGCTAAATGAAATTCATAAGAGTTTGACATAATTACTGAACCACATGCTCTTCATTTTGCTTGCCTGAAAAACATGATTCTACAAACTGTTATATGACTGACTTGATGGCGAACGACCAAAATCTACCTTTTCACTTTTGAGGGTGCTGTTTGAAATTCTGAACCAAACAAGCGATTCTTCCCAAAACCTAACTAGCCTGATCTATCGGTCATAAATCAAAAGCAAAGTAGTTCAGTTTTGTTATAGCCATCTTCTTGTATGCAACCAGTTTTCTTCCCCTCGACTAAATCACATTTAAGATTACAGATATTGTCAGGTCGAAACAGCCAAATCATTTAAACACCCCGGGGGATAAATTTTCAATTTTTATTTCAAATACGCAAGTCTTCCACAAATACAGCACATCCGAATAGGTATGTTTACATGTAGCCATGGCAACAAACAGTAGGTTGAAAGGTCGGTCGCTGTCTTAGTAATCATGAAAAGCATCTACTGCTCTGGCTTATCGCTCTCTTCACTCTGTTAGTAAATATGAACATAGAAGAACTCAGATTGTCGGGTAGCATTAGGTACAACCACAGTGGTCCGGAAGGATTTTAGCGCTTTTTATGTTTACCCACCAATCCACATTTCAAGGCCGTTTCCACCTCTGTTTGGACTTATCAAGTAAGGACTGCATCGATGGGAGATCAAGTTGGTTACCGTGACGTTACAAAACGGTGCTTCTATCCGCTTGACCATCATTGCAAACCAGAAGTTCCATGAGGACTATGGCCAACAACGGAATGAAAATAACCAGCAAGACATGTGCATACAAACTCCCTCGTGACAAACGATGCTTCTGGAAATGGCAGCCAAAATGACGAGAACATTGTTCCGTGACGTACGGGGTGATTGGCGAAATCTCTATTCAGCCTATCTTTGCCTGAAGAGTCCCAATAAGGAGGAAGCCTTTTGAAAAGTGTCCAACCGGATATGAGTAACAAATAAAATTATCAAGTGTAATTTGCTGCTAATCACCACATGCGATACCGCAACATAGTATGGAGTGTTTTCTGTTAACGTGGACTAAGAGGCGTGAATAGTTTCCAGTTGAACAAATCAACATGACCGTCAAATGACTACCAGTTGGCAAGTCCAACAGTATATTTTTGCGGATGTTTCATTTTGTCTACGAGTATGGTTGACTTTTGTTCATCGTGATACTTGCCTAAAGTTGAAGCTGAATAATTTCAACTTTGCTCGCTTCTGAAGTGATTGCGTTAACATCACTCCCTGATTCCAAACACTATGTGCAATTAGTCACGCTGTCACGTAATCAGGTGATAACTGCTGAACGTCCAACTAAGTTATCAAATTTCCTGGCTCATTCTCTACACTAAACATCAATCAAGATCGATTCCAGTTTTCTCATTGATTTAGACGTTTCAGACAATCACTTTGTAATGGCAGCGTTTTCTTTTTTGAAGCTTGTCAGTAGTCTTTATAGTTTTCAACTTTATACTGACCACTGAGATTGCTTCACAAGAATGAAGCCGAGATGTAAACCGCTGCCGCAGACCTATACGTACTTCTAAATAACTCCTATCTATGTGAAATCCGATTCTGGTAATTTGTTTCGAAATTTACTGGCTGAAAAGACAATGAGAATACGATAGCTGCAAACACTTAAGGGCTTCGTTTACTCGAACTCCACGGAATATCCGGTTATACGTTAACAGTCTTATTCCTTGTTAACGAGCCGTGCACGTTCACAGAATGGGCCACAGAGTAGGCCGGTTTGTCAACGCACGTGATACGTATCAAACCAGTGGACACACCTCTAGGCACTGCCGGTTGTTTCTATTTTACTACCTGGTTGCTATATTTTTCCATTGCCGAGCCAATGGGAAAATAACGTTTTAGCATTCCGCAAGCTGCCTTCACATTGACGTACATGAATTCACTGGCAAACGCTCAAGGGACTGTGGATTAGCTGAAGTAGATATACAAGGCTAGTTCGGACAGATGATGCATTTCTTCACACTTTTACCAGAACTCTGTTGGCATAACCTAGAATGAAACTGACACTATTACACAAGGTTTCTGCTTTATACTCCACCTAACACGACCGAAAACGGAGATCAGGAAACAGAATATTCATGTTTATTCAAGGGCACGTGCACTGCAACTTAACAAACTTCCTGCTGTCCGTGGCTGAGTCGGGTAAATTTGATCACAGCTTGTCGTCCAGAAAGGTTTTGTAGCTCCGTGTCTGTCTCCGTGGTGAAGAGATGACACCTTCATCCTGTTGTACTGTTCAAAGGAATCACCATACAATAAACTAAGCTTCCCCATTTATCACTTTTTTGCACTTTTAACCGAGATGATGACCTAACTGCACTGAAATTCTCGCCAGATTGTTTCTAACGTCCAATGATGTGCATTGTCGTCAGTATGGCAGTTATCTTGCGTAACGTGTTTTTATGAGGTTATTATACAGTGCACTGTTTCCCACTTACGACGACTGTGCTTGTTTAGACCAACTGTTTTGTTCGATGGGTCGTATCACATTTGCTGTTCGATTACTTGAACTTGTTGTGTTTACCTGTTCCAGTCGATATGGGCCGTCGGGACTTTGTCATCATACCACTGAATCAAGGATGATAGCGTACATATTGTGAAAATGTGATTTTCATGCATGTAGCTTTAAACGGAGAGGATGTTTCTGCTCCAGCCCACTATTCTTGACCAGGACTCCACTTAGTGGCAAACAGCTGCTTTTATTCGCACTTTCAATCGCCGAACAGCTGTGAAACTCCGAAACAGCATACGTTACAACTGTACTATGCTGAAATATTTTTTTACTAGTTGGATCAACAAAACTTATTGAATGGATACAGCCGCTGGGAAAAAGAAGATAATCACATAAACATTTGGCTACTTAAAGGAAAAAGATCGAAGGAATGGAGCCAATGAACGGCATCCTTACTGAAGGTCATTGATAGGTAAATTGATTGAGACTGACACAACGTCGATAGGCTGTTAGGTTTGAGTCTCGATAGGTGTGGAAAATTGCCTACAGGTGGGTAACCACCCGATGCATGTATACTGCTCATAAGACGTACATAAATTATGTTATCACTGACGCTACAGTTCATGTCACGCACGGATTAAATGCGGTTCGCAGTATTAAAGCATAATTTGCACCCACTCTTTTGGGCAGACAAAACAGATAACGGAAGCTGTGACACATCATGGAAGCCATCTGTCTCGTCTGTTTAAGGCGTCAGTCTCAAGTATCCTGCGTTTGGACATCACCATTGTAAGCATTTTAATCATCTGTACCTCAGTTTCCTTCGTAAACTCAGCTCAAACGATACTTTCGTCAATAACCCATTTCTAATCGAATAGACGCTATCAGTTGAAGATGTTGTATGAACAAATAAGGTCAAAACCAGTGCTGTGAGTCAAGAATGCGGATGAGATACACACTGACTATTCGAAAACCAACAGTTGTGGTATGCGCTTCAACACGACAACAAAAACGTACAGTTTATTATAACACCGATACCAGAACATTACGGCTGTAGCAGCTACTGATACTCAGTTCCTGTATTTGTAGAAAACCATTTTGTACGAGGCTGCACTCTTTCTGTATTTTTACCCTGGTTACTTCAATATGCAAACACATGCTCATGCCTCATTATTGAGAAGTAGTGCGAGTAGTATAACACAATCACTCGTCCTCACTACACCAGGACACCTTAGCACATAAATGGACAAATGTGTAAAGTTAATGCAGAAAACACTGCGATCAGTAGGGCTAAGATAATCATCATTCGCAACTTTCGCCGAGAAAATTGCATACCGTAAAACCAAAGCTATGTCATACTGTCTCAAGTTGCATATGAAGTTAATCAACCCCCGATAGTGTTTATGGCAGGATACTAAAGAACAATTGAATTTGGGTGAGGACCACTGTTTTGCGGTTTTGAGATATCTCGCATTATATAACACCGTTGAATGACAGGACTTTCAGAAGGCATAGACTGTACACATTTTTATGTAGACTGGCTCAATGTCCGAAGAGCTAACACAATGGTAGATTTGCCGGAGCAAATCCACCTCAACTTGAACGTAATGTCATTTCTTAGCGTGAGAGCTATCACGTCATCTAGTGAACAACCTTACTGCCAGTATAATGATAAAAGTTTATCTATACACCTGATTAAGTAATATGCTGTATCGGCTCCTCAATCATATTTCAATTCCGTGAGCAAAGACGAACGTCCAACAAATAGTTACGCATATCTATATACATGGGTGATGCGCCTTATGTACGGTCTCCTACAAATTATAGCGTGCCAAAATATTCAATGTATCCCTTCAATGTCCCTTCTGGGTTCGAGTGCACTGAATGATTTTATTTGAACTGACAATTCTTCTTCCTAAAAAACACTGGTTGAACAAGCCTTGTAAATATTCCAAATCTTTTCATAGAACTGACTAACTCAATAGCATGCTTCTAACCATAAAGTTTTCTATTTCTTTCATCAGTTTGGTTCTCACTGCAGACAGAACAAGTGTAATAATTTTTTCTCTTAACGGAAAATTTCCAAATTAAAAACTTGTTTCGTACGACTTTATAGGATGTGCACATTCTAGCACCATACGGCTTATAAGCGATCATGCATTTGCACTCCAGCAAGTTGTGCAGAACTAAGTTCCGTTTGTGACTAAGCGTTCCTGAGTGCCAATCGCTGCTGATTGTTCTTATTGTATAAGTTGATATGTTCTAGCTGTGTGATGTCAATACAACTATAGAATCAAGCCTCTCGCGAGGTTTTTCGGTGGCAAACCTAATTTTGAAGGAATTGCCTCAAGCTGATACGTAATAAATAATTTTGAAGAAACTTTGTTCTAGTACGGAGCTGTATATCAATTTTGATGGTTCATGTAAGATAAGAATTCGTTACCGCTTATATGACACCTGGTTATCGATCAAATTGATCATTTTCCACGAGATGAAGACGAGACACGCATGCCCCTTGCTCGTGTAGCATGCAAGTCGGCTGTCTCTACTCTGATTTTCCGTCACACTTACGGACCAACTCTAGGGCAATGTGGGGACACCGGGAGATAGCGTTCTTCCGAAGTAGGGGTTCCAACGACAGTCCTGAAAAAAGAGCAACAGGAAACCAGCATGAGTCGAAGGTCCAGTAAGCCACGCACACGACGTACACAAACGAAAGCCAAAACGGCGCCGACAATACAGCAGCACGCCCTGTTACACAATCCAAAGTCAACCCGTGCGTGCCTGCAGGTTTCGACCGCAAGTTACACTCAGTCTACTTTTGGTGAGGTTCAAATTAGTTGCTTTTATTAGAGTTCATGCACTTTTCTCAACATTGGGACAAATATTGCACTTTTGGTATGTTTATCAAACTCAACTTATCATAAGTCGCTTAAACTGTATAACGAAAATTCAATCTGAGTTCCTGTAAATTCAAAGAAAATGTGTTAACAAAGAATACTACTGAATTGATAGTGTTTTTCCGGGCGAATGTACAAAGCATATAACAACAAAAACGCAGAAACATTTCAGTAGTTTCATCACATCTGAGATGTTGTTAGAAGAACCTAGGTAGAATCTTTACAAAGTTGAATGCAACAGTTGTTTCCACCAGTAATCACTGTTCGGACTGTTAGGAAAATAAGTTTGTGTTCATCAAAGTTAATTAATTATGTTTCCCAACATGAACCACTATTGATTACAATGCATGTTCTTGCGATCCTTCTTAATGTGCCAGCAATGTGTGAATGTCCAGAAAGTGTTAAAACTGACGAATGATCACATGTTGGTGTTTGCAATCAGCCGCTTCATATCAGAAAAACTTTACAATTGTTTTTGACAAAATTCATAACAGCAACGTTTGAAAGTATAATACATTTAGGCGGAATTATTCTGCTTAATTGCACATTATAAATTCAACATTATAAATTCAATTTCCTACAGAAATGTTAGGACGAGCTTTTGATGCGGAAAAAGAATTGGTGAAGAAAGTAAGGTCTGCTGAAAATATCGAACTTTATTCAAGGTCTCATGGAACTAGTGGTAAACGCTTAAATAACCTGTAACAAATTCACTGTTATTTACACAAACCAGGATGAAAACATACGTTCACGTCTACATGTTGTTCAAACTTAGCCGCGTGTTGTAAAATGTGTTTTACATTCTAGGTGGTGTTTCTTTGAATTTATTCAACACACACTAAGGTTGGATGTACAGCTTTGTGTTTTAATTTACTAATAGAAAACCTGTTCTTGACAATATGTACAACACTGCATTTTTGACAATCAGTGTCTGTCAGGAGAACGCAGCGGTGAACATAAACAATAACGTTCTGGGTTCAGTTTGGTACCGTGAGCTGTTGGACTGGAACATGTTACCATAACAAGTTAGAGCGTGCTACTAAATTCCGGTCAAAACATGACAAATAAACTATGAAGATATTGGTTTGAAGCGAAGATCGATGCCAGAAAAACTGAGATATATTGAAACACTTCGTAAGCGCCTCACAGTTGGTTCTGGTAGACAGAAGCGAGAAATGATACGGAAGGACATCAGAGAAAGCTCTTGAGAAGGGAATGTTTTATTGCATCCTCAAGTTGTACGGCGTTACATTAAGTCTTTACAACAGTAGTGAAGACCGAGTACATGAGCAGGAGGTTGAACACCAAAGTTACTATCTCAATCGCTAAAGCTTGCTTTTAGTAAACCCACTTGGCACCATTTTAGGTTTATTGGTAGAAGGCACCATAATCGTGCATGTCTTTGCCAACTAATCGTCCAGAGTACACTTCAATCAGTTTGCCATCGGCTGACCTGAATATCACTAGGGATAAGACTGATGTCAAAGTAGGCAAGCATTTATTCTAACTTTTACAGTTGTTTAGTCAATAGATATCGGATTGTATGCCACTGCTTCAAACTCGCCAGACGTGTGGGGTGAATCAACATTTTGATGAAAAATAGACAACTCACCACCTATTCACTACTTGGACAACAAACAAGACAAAAGAACGTTTACCAAATGAGACTTCTGCTTTTAGTGATACTTGCTTTCGGAATTCCTTAGGTTGTAAATTCGTTTTTATCAGAATACACTCACGGTGTGCTAAATTGTTACGTAATGCTTATTCGTACAAAGTGAGTAGCTAAAGAGATGTGCAAACTAGTTACATAGTTGACTTGCACAAGACATATCAGCGGTAACTAGGTGTGCCCAGTTCAGTACAATTCAGAACGGCTAGTTTTGACAATGCTATCAGTTGACAGATTCATTCATATTCCTGTTGCATTCAATCCGAACATTGAACCAAAACACCAAACAGTCATTACTTTCATAATCACTACAGCAAAGTAAAGACACATTTGGACTTTTAAACAGCTGTTTGCTGGTGGTCGTACATTTTCATTCAGGTTGCGGTTTTGGCCTCCCTCCGCGTTGTCCTGAATCATTTTGAAATTTACACTGTAATTATTGTTGAACTTCTGAACTTTAATAGTTGACTATAAACGTTTTCATCCTAAACTGTATGACGATAGCTCAAGTGCGAATGAACATTGTAGGTTTCATTCGATCCGTAACTGTGAAGGAAAAGATTGAGACTTTGTTCTCAATGACAACTGAAAAGCAGACGCATATTTATCGGTGACTATTAACGTGTGGCATTTCGGAATAAACAGATTACGCTTGAAAAACGTTTGCTTTCACCTGGAATTTAATTGTTGTACCTTATTTTCACTCAACTATATCGGATGAACGCCGTCCACTTCAGAGTGCCGGTTTATACTGGCTGCGGCCGCAATGATGTCTGTCATGTTTTGTGATGTTCTTCCTCAAATCTACACTCCGTCACCGTGTTCGTCCTTGTTCAGACTAATCAGGTTAATATCACGTGAATATGGATGAACCGACTACCCTTTACGCTATGAGACAATGCTGTCTGTTTTACAGTTACCAGTTCAGCGGACAGGGATTGTGACGTGGAAGGTAGTAGATAATCGAGTTGTGGTTTGGTTTTGCCTCACTAGCTTAACAAATTTACCCAGGCAAAAAACGAGTTTTCTGTCAGTTAATGTCTACGTTTCAATGTCAATCGGGATTTGTAAAGAACTTTCTGACTACACTCTTTCTACTAGGTAGGACGATTATAGTGGAAACAAAACATTCAAATTATTTGATATTACGCATTCACCAAAAGAGATGATTAAGAATTTTTGAAATCTTTTCTGTTGGAAAAGAATAAAATTTATATTTCTCGCCTGTACTCTACAGAATAATTCTCGCTGTTTCTATTTTTTAAGGGATATCAAACGTGCTCAAATGTTAAATTACAGATGTGTTTGAATGAACTGATTTATAAGAAAATTTCATCATGACTGCTCAGTCTGTAAAAAGATAACTGATACCTTTTCAGCAATTTGTACCGTCCAACTTTGTGAACATCATTGCACAGTTATTCCCCATGTCATATAAAAAGACGCCAGAATGATTCTGTTAATTCATATGTGGTTTATGAAATATTATGTGGTTCATTGAAACAATACGTCATAAGAGGTGAACTGGTTCACATATTCCGAAGTGGTTTTGCCATCGTCTTCAGACCCCCAGTTTGGAACTGTTTACAAAAAACCACTTGGCATTTGTTTGCTCGACAAGGAAAAAAATAACCTTCCCTGCGGATTTTAACGTGTTCTTCACGGACATTTAGTGAAGTAATAAACAATCCGTTCAGACACTCTCAAGAGAACACAACCGACAAGTTTGATTACCACGAATGCCTGTGCTGTTGCCAAGGCCTAATTTCAGATTCGTCGACACGAATACTGTCAGCCAGCCGTGATAAACTTACCTGAAAATTTACTGTTCAATCAACAGTTGTATAACTCTCTAGGAATTTTGTTTGTTCATTGTGTTTTACTTGCAGTCCTTGAACGCAATCAATCTTCGTATGCATGATCAAGAGGTTTCTTATATAATAACTTCATGAAATGAAGTGTACGAGTAAATCTAATTATTTGAAGTTGTTTTGCATACATTAAATACGCCCATCAGATTATTTCGTTTGACGTGTGCACACTTGGAGGAAAAATCGTGAATGCTTCCTAAAGTTAAGAGAATCGATAATAACTCAGGAATAAATGTAGGATGGCTTAATTCTAGATTAGGAAAAACTGTTTCGATGTTATTTCATTGTTTTGGAGCTCTCTATTTATTAGTGATATGATCGTTGCATGGAAATTAAAACGATCCGGAAATTCGAACGCTTGCAACAACAGTTCGGATTAATTTTGTGTGTGTGTGCAATTTTCTAACAAATTCACTGTAGAACATGAGCACACAAGCGATAATGGACGCATCTGATATAAAATGAGGAAAGGTGTGCGTTATTCAATTAATCTGCAAAATGATAGATTATTGAACATTTTGCCTATGTAACGCCATCAACTGGGACACTTTAGCCAAGATAATCATACTTTCAAACCAACTCCTTAAGTAGAACGTTCAACGTGGTATGACAAAACTGTGAGCTTCGTTTACCCCTATACAGTTTCCGTTGATTTAAAGACACATCCACTGAGTTCATCGAGTATCGGTAAAACTCTAACTTATCTGCTAACAACCACACTTTGGCATAAATCATTATGTCATTTTCAGACTACTTGTGTTGCTCCAACATATGCCTGCATTCTGCTGTGACCAACAAATATTTTGTGAAACATTAACTGACAGGAAAACTGTAACGTGAAGCAGTACAAGTTAACCATTCGAGTGTAATGCCTCGTTTCACATAGTAAGCAGGAGGTGAGAAGATTCATTATTGGTCAGACTGAACGAATTGATCAAAAGTCTGTCCTGATATCTAAAGACCAGTTCCAGTGAAGGAGACGGGCGTTAGGTTGATCTGGCTAAACTTGTTATTGAACGTGATTGTAATCAGGTGGGGTCGAACCGAAGAATTTGTTTTCATGAATACGATTTACGGTGGTAGTTTCTTCTGAAAAATGGTCAAATGAAGCTTCTAAAATGAAATATGAATGAGTGGATGCTCATCAAACCCGATGAAACTTTCAGTTCAGGCATGAATATATGCACACTCCCTGAAAACAGAAAAGCAAACTATGAGAAACTATGGACGGGGATTTCAGGTGGTCAACAAAACTGAGCGTTTTCCGTTTTCTAGTGTTTAAATACAACCAGTGTTCACTAATTGGTGTTGTGTTGCACATCAACACACTGAAGCTTGCAAGAAAACAAGCAGAAGTTAGCGATGATAGGAAAAACTACAGGCTTCATGAGTTTTGGCGTTGTCATAGCATAACATCAATACCAGTGAATGATATATCGGAATATATCTAAAACGGTACAGTTTCTTTAATTTATGGCAGCAAGCAAACGCGGCTGCAACGCAGAAGTAGACGGCAGCATCAATGTACTCAACGTTTGTCTCGAGATCCACCAGACTCAAGACAATCCTAACAAATACAGCAAGTAAAAAATCATGAAAATGTTCTGTTGCCATATTCATCTACGTGAAACAACTCACAACAACTTGTCTTGAAATAAGTCCGACAACTGTTATGTGGATATCAGTAGGACGTAACTCACAAACTTTTATAAAATCTGAATCTAAAAATACATTAACAGAAAGTGATTTCTGAATCACAAAATCTTCCAATTGTTGATCATTTCTACAGTCACCCACTGAAAACACCAACAAACATACAACCGGTAGTCCCTGAAATAATACGTGCCCTAGAAGCAAATTATACAAGTGTGCTCTTCCCACATGAATGAACTATTTCAGAAACGTCCGCTAGTAAACCGTCATTGTTTTCTTAATGTAATGTGAAGGAATCTTTCTTGACCGCTTCCAAAAATGCTGCGCTTTATTGAAGATTACTAATTGTTTTTCAGAGTGTTCGTTGAGTGCTTCCAGCTAGGTCAACAACGACCAATCAGCTGCTGAGATCACCCATTTACTACAATTTAAAGCATGACCGGCGAATGAAAAACAGGGTTGGAACAACGAAACTTAATCAGTTTAGAGTAACGTCGAGTTAGTAGGCTGAGACGAGGGGTGGCAGGTGCAATATAACTTGAATATTTGCCCCGAAGTTTTGATTTATTTCTGCAATTGGGTCACGAGGCTGATTGAATGAATTCAAACGTCTTTATGCACTCACCTTCGTTGATACATAAAGCACAATTCTCAGTGCCCAAGAAGACCGAAATCTCTTTGTTTGGTGTTTCCCTGAAAGGAAATAGGCATTCTATCCACTAAATAACACCTCGTAGACCTGACTGTCTCAGATGGCAATACTATCTAAGTTTGATTTTCTAATGCTTAAGCAGTTTTCTCTTAGGTTTTTATCTGGGGAAGGATTTTCTGCACAGTAGTGAATACATAGATTTGTGCTTATTGTACGACCTCACGCGTCTAAATAAATGAGCAACCTAAGTATTCCGATTTAGTTTTTTTAACAGACTGTTATCCGATAGCCTCCATATTCTAGCTGCGTTAAGTCAACAAAAAACGCGTACTAGCTTCAAAACATCCTTTACAGTAGGCCGAATGAAATATATTCAAACATACAGCCCACCGTACCTTATCGTTAATTCTCCTGCAGCACCTTCCGAACAGCGCGTACATGTGCAAGTTTTGTATTTTTGCAGTCAATTTACATTACAATGTTCTCCTGAAAATCGTTATTCTGAGTCAGCTTTTGCAACTTTTGGGGGTAACATTCCCAAAATACAGACAGTATGCTTTTCTGGTATGTTATCAACTATGGCGATCACTATACCACCGTTCCTCAAGTAGTTTACAAGAACTTATAGCACGGTGAGATCACAACTACAGATCTGACAGCGGACCGTAATGTTTCCTGTAGGTTAGTTATACTGTTTCCAAGAAGGTCACGCTCCTTTTCACTGCCAGCTTTTTTCGTTGAAAGCAAGATTCGAATCCATACATAGCTGGCCCATGCTTAACTATGTTGCCATTTTATTGGTGCCGTGCAAATAACGTTGTCATCTTTTGGAAAACAGCTAAATTTCGATTTGTGAATATCACCTGTTTGTTATCCTACTGAGTTCATAGCAGCTTCCAGTTATGCTGTTCTTTGCCCCCATCTTATTTTCACAAGGAAGTCCATAGCTGCTGATTAATTACGAAGTTTTTTAATGTGCTTGCGAAGTTAGCATATTTTATCGTCTTCTGAATAAATATTGTACAAGCTTATGATAAATTAGATATGGTCCGATATACGTCATACACACTCAATTTGAAGTTAACATTCATATAACATAAATTATTTGTTGGGAGCATTTCTACCCATTGTCATACACTGAAGCAATCCTGCCGACAAAGATGTTCACAAAATTGTTTGCACCAGCTTTGTTTTCCTGCATTTTGAGTTCTGCATATATTGATGAAAAATTAGATGACATTCTCAAGGGAAATGCAAAATTTCGTCAATTATGGTAGTACATTCCAACAACCGCTTTTTTAATGGTCACAGCAAGTAGTTGGATTAAACGACTCAGTATCAATCTGATTGATTGTGCATTACATTGAACAATAACACCACACAACTGTGCAAGTCCACTCTTTGATTTCACATAAACGAAGATATTTCTTTATTGCACTCAATGGTGAAGAGCCTGGAATTCGGTTGAATTTGAATCAGCGATGGAAGAAGAATCTCCAAAATGCGGCATTCGTTCGACAAGTTGAGATAGGAAGCCATGCCAGAAGCTCAAAAATTTTATAACTGTACTGTGTTATCCACCCGTTCCTCTGTCTCACAGGGAATGCAACAAATAATCCGGCGGATTGATTATCACGATATGATCTCCCGGACAGCTGACGCCGTAACACAGCACAGCAATTTTATTACATCTGAGATGCTTGGCAATAGTTTGACAAATACTTTTGTGGCTGCGCTTGCCAGAATGGCTCGTTGGCTTTGTTCTTCTGTTTACTCCAAATCAACATTAACAGGAAATCTGAGTAATACTCAATAATTAACTTTTTCCAAAACATTTTTCTCACATTTCGCGTTTGTTTTGTTATTGTTGCCATTTCTTCACAAATGAACATGTTTGTGAAAATCTGAGTGCACATTACTGATAAATAGGTTGTGTATCATTGTTAGACTACAAAGTTTCCCACATAAACCAATGACAACAACGTTTATTTACGGAACACATTAGTGAGCTTGCAAAAATAGCGAAACTCCTTGGTAGGTCAGTCATGGTATTGTTATACAGATTTTTGGAAATTCGGTTTCTCCTTTATTCTCCGAAACTTGGAGGAAAAAATTGTTTATTTTATTTTCAGCTTGCAATAAATTTAAACCTCGGCTTCAACTGCAATTTGATCAGTGATCAGTATACAGTGAATTGAAGGTGTAAAAGTAGAAAACTAATCTTTCAATTCCGGACTGAAAAATCAATATCGCAGGTTAGGTAGATTGCACTACACAAGCACAGTTTAGTCGATCACCACAACGGGATGGTTTACTTGCATTGTAATATGCACCTTTGGATGATGACCTGATGATAGTTTGCCTTGACAGCAATCAAGTGACCGTCGAATTAGAGCGAGCTAAAAATACATTACTTTAGATAAACTTGGTTGGTTAGCCACGGCGTAAGTTTTAGTCATCCCTAGATGGTTTCTACCACCACGGCGTTCACTTAAGAGCATCCACTCCGTCTTCGTAAGTTGCAAACTTCAACCGAGGTTTTGAGTGAAACTAGTGAGATTGAAATGCCGAACATCAAACTAAGGACTAATACCCAAACTCAATCTTTCACAAGTGTGACGAAGTTTAACAACGGAAGCAGATAGAGCCAGTATGTCAAGTTCCCTTTTTAGGGTGTTGTCCTTCATAAACATGTGGCTAATTAAAACTCTTTATGTCAAATACTTCAAGGTATGCACAGTATTTTCACCTACGAATTATTGCTCAATAAAAAAATTTTTGATTTAGCAACTTCACTCATCGGAACTAGTCAATCTTCATAGTGAGTTTAAATAAGCAAGATAGCATCTATTAACCTCGACAAAAATGCACTTCTCGGTCCAAATCGAATGACACTTCCTCGAAAAGAAATCGTCAAGCCGAACGAGTTACGTCGGTGGACCCAACATATTTCTCTTCCACTGCTTCCCTAAACTGGAAACTTTGTCTCGATGTTTACACATAACAGCAGTTTCTGCGAAGTAGCAAAACTGTTAGGTGCAAGTAATTATAGCCAAAGCTATCAGCCTTAAAAATATACTGAAACGGAAAAGGTATCACTGAAAAACTGGGAAAGGATACTTTATTTCTGAGTTCTTGAGTATGACAAAGAAAGTCGCATAATTCACTCTGCAAAACCTATCCAAAGCTTTCGCAAACACTCTATGAGTTCAGTAGGAGTTGCAAAAGCTTATGCGTGTAAGACAGTGATTTGAAGTATAGTGCCACAGTTATTGTGCAAATGCAAGAAAGTGAGAACTCACGTTACCTGCTCCGCAATTCTACTCCTGATTTACATGTATGGACACAAACAATGTTCTCGTCCTGCAATGTTGCAAGCCACACGTCTGTTCTGACAGACGGTATGGTGAACTCAAACGATAACCACGGTTTAGTACCATTACTTCAAGCAAACAAAAATCGGATACACATTTGATTGTGTTCTGTATGATGAACCTCTGGTTAAAAAATCAGTTGATATCCTTCGTCACAAAGAATAACATAGTACTAGCTCAAGTTTCTTGTCAGCAGCACACAGTATCCCGTTCAACATTACACGGGCAAAGTAAACACTAACTGACGCAGAACTAGTCAAATTTGGCGGAGGAAAAGTAGTTCCTTCGGGCTTGACAGTCACTTCCTTATATCAGTATGTTCAATCTTGATAAAACAAACCCACTTGCTTCAGAAGATATTCACTTGGACATGGAACTCGAGAACGGTGAACAGTCATCGTTGCATATGAAAGCTAGAACTCATTAGTGATGCATGAAGCGTCAGAGGTGAGAAAAGTTTGGATCGCTCCTACAAAAAATTGCTAAAAAGTTTCTACGATCCTCATAGTTGAAGGTATATTAATTAAAGTGAAAAAATACTAGACGAAAAACTTGCCAGAGTACGTTGGTGTTACGTGTAGAAACAACAGGAAAATTGACGATATTTCATGTTAAGACATTATGCCGTTAAAGCTACTAGAGATTTTGCAATTGTCTGAACAGTTTATAGTTTATTTAATGGTTTTGTTCTAACAACCGTTTTTCCGTTTATGCATCTTGATATAATTTTATTGCATCACTGATGTTAGCATGCTTTGCAAGTATTTTGTGTAGGATAATTTTAATTGGTTTTAGGTTTTTTGAAATAATTCAAAATATTTACCGCAATAACATTATTGGAGATGTTTCCTCGGAAAAATGCTGATTTGAAGTGTATATTTAAATGATCCTGAATTAGGTGTTTACTGTACCAAAACTTAATGAGGAGGTTGATGACAGGCACTACATTCGGTTTGGACAGTATACCGCAAAGTGCCAGTTGTAACGGTTTGATAATTTGGTTTAGTGTCGAACTGGAGGTGCACTGATACGTGCTATAAAGAGAATACTGATAGATGTGCTTACACAGCAACTGATGCATATCAAATGCTATTCAGCTACCTACCCAATTGTTCTATATTGACGTATGGAGTAAATCGTTCACGGTAAGCGGACTTTTCGATTGCTGTCCAAGTGTTTTCATTTATGAAATGTTGCCGCTGAACAAATGAGGGTGACGCCGTGAAAGTACGTCGCGGAGCACTCAGTATTAATGAAATACTCAGTAATCTGTGTCTGTCAATTCCATTTTATTTGCAAACCGATTGTCAGTCCCCATTTCTAGCTTGAACGATAGATATACAATATGTATTAGTTTGAGAGTGGAGAACAGAAGTCAGGAGGGTTACCTAACCAGCTTAACCAACGAAACCTAACCCAGCAGGTTACCGAAATCTCGCACGTGTACAAACAAACTCATTTATGTGATGCTAACACGTAAAACTCTTCACTGTTTGTCTGTCGAGATACGTTAACGCTACTCTTTGATCATTACCAACCACTGTAATTTCAATCGATTTGTAAATATCATTTCACTTTTTAAGGCACCCTTCCGGAAAGAAAATGCGGCGATGCGGAAAACATACTGCATTACATCCAATTAAAGTACGCACAGAATGTTAGAATTTCCAGTTCTCAGTCGGATCCTCATGAGACCACCATTAAAAAGAATGTACTCCATCCCTGCTAAATGTTACTCTGTATAACGAATTGGGGGGTGTATAAAGACCAAACAACGTAAGCAGAACAAACAAGTGGTTGCAACTTTGATAAACGGTAAATACCTATTTGAGTTGGTCTGAACACTGAACAACCCAAGACAATAAGAACATTTCTGTGCACACCAAGTTCATTCAGCTCAGGCGACAGAACATATTCAACAGTGTTCGGTAAAATCTCTAAACATTTGACTACAATGTTCTGCGTCCGATTGATATCATCGGACGACACAAACTTCATACTGTAAAACGTCCGCGTAACATAATTCCAATCCGAATGTTCATACATATTTTCACATCAATGTTCTTCCAAATTGGGTAGATATCTGTTCCTGTTCATGTTTTCTGATTTGCTTAATCCAAAACGGTTATCGTTTACATGATTCTGTCTAAACTAGGTACGCTATGCAATGGTGGAAACTGGTATTATTCCGCTTACAATAAGTAATCAAATAATTATTTTTCCTGCGTTATTCAGACAATATATATTGACCTGTTAATTTTGCTATTGATTTTCAACTATAAACGCGTATTCTCTTGCATCGACAAATTCTTGCTGTGTACACTAAAGCAGAGGTACCTTCGTGACTTTGTATTTTCTGGCCTCTTCAAAGGTCAACGTAAGTGGTGCACACCTGACCTTGCTTGAGCTGTATGTATGCTACGCTCTTGAAATAATGTAGAGTAAACTAATCAAATCCGATTATATGTGAAATTTGTGGCACATGCCGAGACACTTATCATGGTGCGTGAATAGCACCACCTGCTTATTTGTTTCAATTACACATCAGGTTGGAATCAAACCTTGGCACGTAAACCTAGACAATGATGTTAAATGTCGGTTTTTTATACCGTTATAGAGTTAAACTTCATTTAAGTTCAATAGGTTATAGCTTAGTGGTAACTCTATTGACGTTGCACATAGTTCAGCAAAACCCGCGTAGCTGAACATCTATAGCAGGGTACTACAGGAAAACTATCAAAGTACGTTAGGAAGAACATTTGTAAACTGGTCTAGAGTTAAGCTGTCACTACGTGGAGTAGAGTACCAGACATTTTGGACCACCTGTAGCATCAGTAGGTCAAAAAATGAAGCTACATGTTACGACAATATGTACACAATGAGGTCACGAATTGACCGATACGGAGAGAGTATTCACTACTGAGTATTACTTGTCAACTCGGGTCAATACAAACACGCTGAAGTTATCATAAAGATAGTGCCTGAGTCATTGCGCAGGTACGCTCCAGCTAAACGAAGAAAACTCATTGGAAGTACCATCAAGGCTTTCACACGGACATACCGCAAGCAGTTTTACATATATATAGTTTTTCGACAAGTAAAACGAAACTATCGGTCGAGTAAGTTGATACCAATACAATGTTTCTACATGAGTGATGTTGCGAATACAATCAAAACTCGTCAGTTTCGTGCCATCATAGAACTCCCAGCAGATCGCGTTAACTCTAGCAGCTGATAACTGGTTGTTGAATGTACGTGATTTCCTAATTATCTGTCGGTTAACTGCATGGTCAGTCGATTGAAAATGAACGGAGGGAAAGAGCACGATTCCTTTGTCATTAAGCTTCTAAGACCAGTCGTTCGAAGTTGAGACCTCCAGAAGTACCCGTCAAATGAAAATGGACGTAGGGTGGTAGGATAGCGCAAGTGCTCAAATGGAGACGACGCCAATACTTTTTTTACTACCATATTACTTTTTAAACTTGGCGAGTTGAAGTGTCCGTATTCTGAGGTGAAACATGTCTCATATTTTGCGAGTCACAATCTTTTGGGCATTTCTGAAATTTGCGGCTAAAACTGCAGAACAAGACTACGTTACATTCTGTTCACTTCAGTAAGGTAGAGACCAGGGAGCTACCATTACCCAGGTGTGTAGATAATGTTTACGATCGCGGAATTTTGATAACATCTTTCTTCTAGGTTATTGGTTGTTCAGTATAACGCGTGACTAACGTAGAGCATAGCTGATAAACGTCAACGAATGGTAGACAGACGTAGATTAAACAACAAAATTGTCCAGTTGTTTAAAATTGTGATAAATCAGCAAGCAACTTTACTAAATTGTATGACATTATTTTCATAGGTTAGAATATAGTGAATACACTTTGCTTGTTGGTGAACTACTTTTTGAAAGTAGTGACCAGCATTCTGGCCTCAACAATGTACTGTTGCTTCGCGGAAACATCACTTTTGTCACAGTTACTGTGTTGCCTAAGGTAAATTTATTAAAATCAATGTTGAATCACATAAGATTGTTATACAGTGATATCCATCTATGTTGTCCATGTCGTAGCCAAAGCATTTCCAACTTTATGGAGGAGATAGTTTTACGATTAACAATACACTTGGAGCTTGTTTTGAAAATAGCATTGTTTGTCTACACCCACTGCTAATGGAAGTATTTGTAATTTAGCCGCATAGGAAATAGGGAACTGACGGTTAGGAAGTTTTCTGTCCAACATCATAGTTTTTGGATGAGATAGGAAAATACTGTTTAGGGTTCATTGGAAAGTCACGTGGAAGCAGGGTGAAATTCTGAAATATGCAAATGAAAACAAATAGCATAATATGACTTACCGCCGTATTGTTGCATTGTTTTATAATTTATACGAAAAATAATGATCATCAAAACAATACTTTTTCCGGCGGTTTCGTATGTTATGCTGAAGATAAAATCGATAGTCAAATGACAATGATTGAATGTTATACTTTACGATTCACGTCCTCATTGTGTGATTCTCAATGTTGGCAAAATGCTCATGAGGTTTTGCAAGTATCGACAATCAAATAACCCACAAAAACTATAGCCGATGTACGAATTCGAGGTTGAGTTGATTTTGTAATATACGGATGACTATAGAGGACACTTGCATCATTGGAAAACGGAGACATTCAAACTGTGAGAATGAAAGTCATAGTTACAAAAGGCACGCGCCAACTACTGACGTCCTTGATGATTCATCTAATGTAACGGTACGTGTCAATTGCCCTGATCACATGGAAAAGCACAAATGTTTAGATTCAAAGAAGATAACTGCAAAACTTGTGGAAAAGAACAAAAATATGTTTAAACCATACATCTTTATAACACAGAACTACATAAATTATGGACACTGAGAAGGTATCATAAGGAAGTTATTCTTGTTTTATTGGAGCACTTCAAGCAAAGTTACTGTGAAATTTTCGAGAATCTTCTGACATTTTAGAACATTTTGAACGGGCACCAGATTTACTTACGTTTACCAATAAATACGTTGTACTGTACACAAATAATAACGTTGGTTACGCAGATAAAGTGAATAAACGAGAAGTGAAACTTTGTTCAGCAGGTTTGTTGTAATTAGTATATTTTTCCATTTTCACATTATTTGCAAGACAGAAAATTTCGCTGACGACTGAGTAAAACTTAATACTGACCATGTGTATGAAGGGATACGCAACAGACGTTGGCTTGTATGCAATTTAAAGAGGTTTCTCAGACTGTCCGTTAATTATAGGTTTCTCAAATTTCATTCTCCAAGAAACGTGACAAAAACGTTTAGAAAACGCAATAATTTTATTTCTTACAGAGCAACAATCCATGAACAATGTTCACACAGAGATATAACACAATTAAAAGTTGAAACAAAGCAGAAACATGTTTTCGGGGATCGGAGAATAGCAGGAATAATGGCTAAACTTATAGTGAGCACATTTGAGGAATTGTAGTGTTTATCTGACAAATCTTTAGTAAACTAAGAACTTAGATGAGATCCATTTGCGAAAAATCTGGACTTCGGCTGGATTCGAACCAGCAACAGAAACACGAAACAAGAAAATCCTGCACAGACTTGAACTATTTGACATACGTTGTTAATGTGGTTTACTACAAATGTTGATTGATGCCCTTTTTTAGCCTGTATGCTGACGTTCCACGTTTCTAATTATTTACAACCACCTGGAAGCTCACCCTTGTACATTAAAAGATGATGGCTGGTTTACTTCATTAGATGTTGCTCATACAATTCTGGACATAACACTGGTGTGAACAGTAAGAAGTGATAAGTTGACATTTTGTTCAACGTTTTGGATTTCGGCAATGCATTAGTTCATTGTATTTCAGGATAACTGTTACAGTGGCCCTCAAAGGCTTCTATTCCATTACCAACGAGTAGTCAGGTAACAGAGGAATTTGTAGGTATACTACTTGCATTGGTGACATTGTCATTTGAATGGAACAAGGATATTGTATTTTTGCAGGGAAAATTTGCTGCCTTGCAGTGATTTTAGTTATGTTAAACTTGTCAGTGAACTGTCTCTCTGCCATTGAATGTTTTCACTGTTAACGCACTTTTATAGTGCACTAGCAATAAGTACGCACGGGAACAAATAAATGCGATTGGTAACCATAGTTTTAGTTGGAATTAATTTGACATGAGCTTAATTTAAACCGAATATTGGCATCTTTGAATCACCTGGTCATCAAACGATCCCATGATCTTTACGACGTACAGTATGTTAAGCAGAGGTTAAGGAATATTTATGTGAATCATATTCTACAGCAGCAAACAAAAGCATCTCTTAAAGTAGATTTGTTTGGTCGATGTCTCTAGTAGAGAGATGTAACTGTAAATCAGCTCAAAATTTAAACGTTTTTGGGGAGCACAATAAAAATCAGCAGTGATGTTAAAAAAGTGCATTTATGCTTATTTTGGCGATAACGAAACAGGCACCTTGAATGTGTATTCTCTTGAATTTTTCTACACATTACTCATACTCTCATCTTGGTGTTTTTGGGAGTAGCAGCTTCCTCCATCGTGAATATATGGTATGAAGTTGGGATTTAGTTGAAAACGACCGGTTCGTCAGTTCTACCAACACGACGAGGAATGACAGCACAGTGCCATCTACACCCTGAATGATGTACACATATGCTCACAGTTTTGTGTTTTGCATCTTTCTCAATGTGCGTTTAATAGCAGTTTGAATCGCAATTTAAAATAAAGCATGCGAATTTTAATTTGTGGTTCAACACTTTGGAAGAAACTGACTAGCAGAACGATATCTTACGCATTCTAGCCTGTTAACCAAATAAGGGACCTGCAGTATTACAAGGAAAATAGTTGAATATATTTATACCCTTGCCGACCGGTCCGCACATTTTCCCACCACTCGCGCGTCCGTGTTTGTGATTCTGAATCCCAGTTCACAGTGTAACGTCGGTCTCATCTAAAGGTTTTTGCTGGAATTTATAATGACGCACTTTTGTCTGTTGAACCGGCCTGTTCAATTGACTTCGCTCATGGTTAACTGTTTTCACCTCCCGCGACCCTGGACAAACACTCCCCGCAGATGGGTTGAGATATCGCACTGAATTCTGAAAACATTTCGCCCTCGACTTCGTCACTAATCACAGTGGCCTCTTCTTTAAGGAATGGGCTGCCCTGGATGTCCGTCCTTGATTCATCGATCACGAGAACGCTGAATGATGGAAAGCTCACGAGCCGTAGTCTCGTGACCATAAACGGTTACCTTCTATTTATCTGCCGTCTTAAACCGGTACCACGTTCGTGTGTTACCCCTCACGTTGTGTATTTGTAAATTTCGCCGTTGAGTCTCTGTTACATATTATTAGTATACCTACTCTCCAAGATGTTGTCCTTCTTGTATGTCTCCGTCTGCAAATACACTGACATCCAGTGAGTTGCTGAGTTTCTTGCTGTACATGTACTAATGCCGCATGACTTACTTTGTTGTTTGTTGCTCTTGTGGTATTCAACCGATACTTCCGGCAGTCCTCCCCCTAAGTTGTTTTCTCCAGTGCTATATTACTCCTTCATTGCTCAACTGAATCGCCGCTCCAACCCGTTCATCTGTAAAGAGTACACAATCCACCAGAAACCGAACCTTGCGACGTAATGAAGACGCACCCAAATGTTCTCGTCTGTTGGTCCACTGTTTGACTAACCTCTATACACAACGTGAGACTGTCCCTCCATTACCTGAATATAAGAATTTTTACAAAACTCGTTAAGAGTGGAACGAAAACGTTTATATCCCATGTGTACGTGGCTTGATGTGCTAAAATGGAATGCGTTAGTATCGTCTACGTCATGTTGAGTTTGTTTCGATATCTTGTTCACATTTGAATAAAGCTGGTCACATCTTTTTGCGAAGAAGATATAACACTCATTTACCACAGTAGATCGTTCACACTGTCTTGCTTCACACTAAGGAAAACGTGTGTAAGTCCAATTATGCAGTTTTTTCCTCGTCGGCTGGAACAAACGGCAACTGCGGTAGTCACAGCCCGTCAAGCAGCTTTACAACGGAGACGAATTAGCCGCCCACCTGATGTATTCGGTCCAGATGTGTAACAGCTCCTTCAATTCAAAGGACAGTCCATCGGCTCTAGTTATTGAATGTTTAGATGATATGCGTGTCTGCGCACTTTGTTGTTGACCAATCACCATTCTTTGTAGATATCAGAACACGGTTCAGAGACACAGATAGAGTTAGCTGCACATTTTCTTCTCTCAATACTGAAAATACATCTGATACCTTATTGTTTTTGTCATGGAAACGCTCGACAATAAAATTAAGTCATTTTATTCTTACAGTGCTCAGAGCGCCAGTCAGCCATGTAGTTCTTTCTACGTCTTCAAGGACTTGTGACACTTTCCAACTTGGACGTATGTCGCCATCCGATATGTCCATCATTTCAATACTGCTTGCATTACGACTGAACATTTCTTCTCCATGGTGGGATATATTTATTTGGTTTTCTTCGGTAGTCGACTAGCAGACTTAAATATAACTGCTGGTCAGAAAAAGACTACCGTGTGTGCTATCAGTTGCATTCACTGACACAGCAAATGTTTTAGCGTTTCTAGAGATCTTAAACATCACAAACAAGTTGTAGCTTCTTGTCTGAGTTAACCGAGTGACATCTTTGCATTTGCACTCCAATGGAAGGTAGTGTTTTGCAGACCATACAACGGTACTCCAGCCGATTTGACAGTTCTCAGGCATGATCTTGGAAAACAGCTGTCTGTGAGTTATGGCACTCATCAGAGGAAAAATACGTATTATCAGATAAACCTGAATGTATTCGAATGGAATATTTTTGTCCCGCTAATATTGTTTAAGAACGGCCGAGTATCATAAAATTAGTGGTTTTGTCCGGGAATACTGTAAAATATGAAACACAAGACATTTTTTTCGTAAAACTGTTATCATTCCACCCCAGAAATATCTGTTATTTTGAGAACCTATAGAAAAGATTGTATTTTGTTTAATGAAAGACGTATATAAATAATACATCCCTTGTCCCCATATCATGTGATTTCTGAGTGGGAGGCACTTGTTCGGCTGATTAGACAACCATATAAGCAGTACATTTCGTCAGTACCTGAGCGCGGTATTTTTTCTTGACATCGCAGGTAACTATATCCACGAACATTAAGGATTACCGTTACACAGTGATCTACAGAGCTTGTGAAAATTATATCTATGTTGATTGTTAAACTTGAAATGAACAGCTCACATTTTCCTAGTCTGTTGCTGCACTGTGGCAGTGGCCATTTATGTGTGGGCCGATGCACTTTACGTAGTATACAGAATAAAATGTCTGTATAACGATTGCTGCCCCCAACGTTTCCCCCAGGTTTGCTTATGTCCTCTGAATCCTTTCACATATGTATCAGTTTTATGAAACACTAGAATGATTGAGAAACATCTGCAAACTGTGGATAATGATCAGTTAACACAAACAACGACATTTAGAAGAAAATCCAAAAGGCCTTATCTCTATTCTTTCCCATTTCGACCCGGAGCTCGCGATGATTCTGGTCAGAGTTGCATATGGTTTGGCGAGTACAGTCTTCGATGTGTCACCTTTAAACGATCATTAGCTGTCGTTGTCCCTTTTAACCAAACCTCGAACAACAAAAGGGTTGATATGAATATAAACTCATCATTCAGCTGCCCGTGTTTACCGGAACACTTTAATTGGAGCAGTGCAATGTAACACAAAGTTCGCGTCAGATAGATAAATGGGTTCAGATTAACTTACAGCGTTTCCAATTTGGTTAAAACCAATTCAAATGACGAAACCTAGTAATCGTTATAGTTCTTCTCTGCTGTAGGAGCAGTTATGCAACAAGTTACGCAACAGGCTGTAGGAATTAGTGGCAGCCGTAATGGCAGAGCAGTAAACTACATAAGCACTAAGGTCCAAACTTTATGAGGTGGCCGAAATGACCACTCATTTGTATGCAGTAGCAACTGCGATCAGCCAGAAAACCTCACTCATACTCTGTCGTCATGCTTGGTCACCCTCGACGAGCGTTGTGCTCATCACAACCGCGTGGCCAAAGAGCTGGCGAAACGGCGGACCATTTCGGACTATATAGTCTTCGAAGTCTTGCGAATACCGACGTCGAGCTTGTTCATCAAGCCTGATTTGATCGCGGTTCGTAACGACGCTCCTGTGAAGCTTGACGATAGTATAGTAGATGACTACCGAGGCCGACTTACTTGGAAGGACAAGGTCGCAATATCCACAACCAACTCTCATAATGCAGCCATTCAATCGGTCCTCCACAATATGAGCTGTGATGTGAACTCTGTTTGTCGTTCACTTATAATCACCTTTTTCCATGGTATTATCTTTCACTCTTCATGTAGCGCTATTTCTCGACTGGGATTGCCCTCTCACGCAGTCACGAATTTATGTCTACTGACTGTTCTAGGTTCTCTAACATCTTATGACATATTTTCGCAAGGAACCTGACGTTAATTGTTGCCAACTCTCTGACAGTTATCTTAATATGAACGACATGTTTCCGTCTCGCCGCGTGAACGTTTATGTGATGCACCCCTGTGGCTTGGACAGATTTTGATGTGAGATTGGCTGTTTGTTTTATTTTTGCTGATTTTGTGTAAGTTTTCTTCCTTTTCATGAAGTCCGTTTGTTATTCATACCGCAAAAGTAACCTTTCATTTGATGACCGGGCCATTAACGCTTGTTACTCTTTTGAGAGGACTCGTCAATCGTCCAACGTATCTAACTGTGCAGCTTTCCAAATTTAACAGGGTGCTTGTTTTCATATTAATCTTTCTACGTATGTGTTGCATAATTTGAGCGTCACTGTTTGTACCTCCTTCGAACGAAGATCTGTAAATCGCCGTTAGAAGTAAACGATAACAGTAAGCAGCTCAAAAGGGGGGATGAAAAGCATACCTGTAAAATTGTTACTATTCCCCCCTTCTAATGCTTTTCATTATATACTGTGTGATTTTTAAAAGTCACCGACAGAAGTGTGCTACTATTCATCTCACTTATTCAACAGGAACCCAAACTTTTAACGAACTATAGCAGACAGGAAAAGTATCACAATAGTTAAGGAAGAAGCACTAGGAGTAAATTTCGCATGACTTAAAATTCGGCTGGGAGATCAATTATGTTATGTAACCTGGTAGCAAATGTAGACTTTTTATATCAAAGACAGCTTAAACCAAAGGAAGTTGTAAAAATAGACTTCATCCGTTAATAAAACTTTCAACTTATAACCACTCGTTAAGTAGCTATGAAGAATTATTTCACTACTCATGAATATTGGCACGCCTGTAAACTTGACTGAGACACGCGATGATTACAAAATAGGTTACTTCAACGTAAAAAGTGATTCTTTTTCATGTTATATCACACTAGAAATGATCAAAACACCTTCGGATAATTAACGAAAATAAGTATTTAACATGCGTTAGTGGGCCTGGTCAAGCTGTGAAACGCCGATATTTTGCATATGCTCTGATTTACTATCAGCTCCAGAGTACTGTTCGTAGACAAAATTTGACTACCAAGCTCGTTCTCGATTAGCTGCCATCCGACCGCGTACATAACGTTTATACAAAGCAACTTTTTCAGGATGGAACAAACAAAACAAGTAGAATGTTCCAAGCAGATCAATTACGTTGGAAGTCGGATTGAAACGGACAAATATTTTGCAGTAAGGAAGACTCTATTGACAAAAATAGTGTGCCTCATAGTGACTGTTTCAACAATAATATGCTCGTTGAATTGTAACCAAATACATGTTATATTCTGCGGCTCCATACACTTACTCATTTGTTTTCTCTTGGTAAATTAATCCAGTGATTCGAACGATCAAGCGATTATCTGAAAGTATCTGTAAACGTCATGTAACCTATATCGACAGGGCGTCAATAAGACGACGACTAATGCAACTGTGGCACATCTTGTCGATTTGAATCACACTATCATCCCGACCGCAACTTTCAGTCCCATTTACTAGCCAAGCGAAGACCCTGAGATACAGAACTTTTGCAAAAGGTGAAATCATCGGTATCAGATTAAATAATCTACCCTTTATGTAGAGAACCGCTTTATTCAGGCCTTCCAGTTGCCATAGACAACTACCCACATTATGATTGATCAACTTGCCACGGTACATGTTGTTCCATAATTGTGATATGTTGTATCAATGCACTGTGTTCATATATCTCGTCGAAGTGGTTAACACTTTACCTGGGTTGTTTGCCTCGCCCTGACAGCATTGTTTCTGATAAACGTTACTTGCTTGATATGAACTCTCGAAAGGAGTTTGTTCGCCACACCGTGTTTCTAATAAGATCAGCTCATAAAATGGAACTTGTTATCATTTTTAGGGCTACTGGATTACATGATATCCGGTGAACACCGATTGCACTTCCTTTCTTCTTTTCGGCTGACTACAATTCGACTGAGCTTCACAGGCTGTCCGAAGGTTTACAAACTGATGAACCGTGGATTGGAAGCAAACGTTAGTTTAAAGTGTAAAGGTGTAGCCATCCAGGAGTAAGCGACTCAACAATCTCACGGTTGTTCTCACAATAAAATATGATTTTGATTTACCTCATGTACATTTTTATACTTAGTAAATGGAAATGACTGGGTTTGTCTTCCGAAAAACATACGGTTAGCAGTTTTACGTGGACGCACTATTACAGACTCTCTTGTCAATAATACTGTCCGCCTGAAATGATCAAATATTTCAAACTGCTAATAGCAGGAACGAATGGTCAAGTTCTTTGTTGGAGTTCGAGCCGTATCAAAAGGATGTTTTGTATTGTTTGACTAACTATGAACAGTACTAACTTTACAGTGTCTAGTCAGATGCAGCAGTGACGTCTGGAGCAGGTAGTATGAAAATCAACCAAGCAAACACAAAGTGGTACACAGCAAAGACCGACCGAGTTATGGTACCTCAGATTGCAAATGTAAAGTATGACTTTTGTCTTTTTGTCAGGTCCGAGCTTGTTAGTCGATGTCGGGACAAATCTAAGCACTTGTTTCATCTACGGGAATGCATACGTATGGGTATGCTTTGCAGATTCAGAAGCGAACCTGTTCAACCGTTATGCCCAGAAAAACACGATCAAAGTACTGAGAGAAACGTGTGATTTCTTCTGGCAGCATTTACCTCACTGGAAGCATCAGTTTTCATTTTCTAAGGGTGAACTTATTCAGGGATTTAAAGTGTATTACGTTCGAGGCTGTTTGACGCTGTTTGACACTTTCTTGTAATAAACATTTTCCAATCATTATCTGAAAAGTTGGTATGTTAAATGAACTGCGTATGTTCAGATTGCAATTAATTAATTCTATGTAAGCTTCGTATTCAATGTAAATCTCGGAAAATCTCGCAAAGCCTTACTGACGTCTGCATATATATCACTCACACTGCTTGTGACGCGTAAAATTCGATCGTTCGCAGGGTGATGATATTGATTATAAAATAATTGTCAAATATTTGCCGTAATTCAGTTTAAAATGTGTACAAGGAAATTCATAACTAGACATCAAACCGAATTATTTTTGCACATCTTCAAATCACATAAATCTGCACTCACCTACATCCCTCGACAAAGCTCTAAGATCACTGAGTATTACATAACATGTTACATTAGAGTAATTTGGTAAGATGGGCCACTGTTTCTTGCCACTAGCTGAGTGAATCCACCATAAGTCATAGTATTCAGGGGGTAGGTATCATCCGTATATCAATACGCGTTACTCTATCATGTAAACGAAATTTTGACTAAATCATATAACAGTCTTATTGGTACGCCTTGGTTTCGTCTGTTAGAAACTGAACACTGGACACCTCGACCACCTTACCATGATATATTGATATAGACATGCATATATGTGTAAACCAACAGACACCATAGAAATGTTGATATCTGAGTAATCTCCGGGGGTTTTCTGGCGCCGGGATTTCAGTTGTTTTTACGTTTAGAGAGTGGTTCTGATTCCTTTACGATCAGAAGTACAAGGCAATTAAGTAGCAAAATCCTAATCGTGATGCAATTGGCCTTGAACTTATGAGGGATAAGTAAACGATCTCATAGATTCAGTTTCACACTCAACTCTGTCATAAACCTATTTTGATAGGTATGCAAAAGCGGAACAAATGACGACAGTGTGTTTAATGAAACGAGGGTTTATTCTAAGTTGAAACCAACCTCTTCGCCACCATTTCTACGAGTTTGAGATGGACTGTTAGTGACTGTCGTTATCTAAAATTTTTGAAGGCGAATATTTATTTATTTCCAATCAAGCGCAAATAGACAGACGTGAGGGTAGAAGTAGGTCCGCGTCCTTCATCTGATGACATTCAATATGGGACCTTTATAGAACGCCGGCGGAACTTATATAATCTTAAAAGAAGTGATATGCACCTTGGCAAGACAACCAGCGTGAGAAGCCCAATAGACCTACAAGAAACACTTTGAAAGACAGATAACTGAAGTACCCATTCTGCCTAGTAAGCATAAAGTTGACGCAATTGGAAAATCATTTAGGCATTTTATCACAATTAAACTAATCGCACGTGCAATAAGACACTAACTGCAGAACAATGACATACTTTGAGTTTCACCATAACAAATTCTTTTTCTTCAAATACTGTACATATTCCTGTTTTATTTATTTTCTTTTTGAGCTGATCGTTAAACTACTCAGATGTGCATAACTATACAGCTGAATTCTATGGGCATATTGTAAAAAATTTACAAATGGAACAAATACGCGCCATCACCTATCGAACTCCATATTATTATTGCTGGTACAGGCGGTTCATTCTCAGGGATGATCACTTTCAAGCATTTCAAACTGGCGACTTAATTTTTAGCAAATCGATACCCCTACGTTACAGGTCAATCCTTGCTATTAATACATGGCGGCACGAAGTTCAGTGTTTTGACCAAACGTTTAGGTTAGACTAACGGGTGTGAGTGTAGAAGAATTGCGATAGTCTCTGAGGTGGCTAATAAACGACCTTTGACACATTTCATTTGCGCTCCACAAACTCGATAGATTAGCTTGAACGAATCGGCCGCGTTGATGAGTTGGTTCGATCTGACGTACTGTGCAGCGACCGCCGATGAGCACGTCTTTATCGTTCATCGAGCTATCCACGCCGGATGATGCACCCGCATGCGTTCAGATTGTCGCCTTGTAGCTTATTTGCTACATGCTTCTACTCATGACTACTTACTTCTGTTTCGCAAAGTATATAGAACGTTTTATCCCGATGTATCGGAGGTTAGGCAATCACCAATTGTTGCGTGATCGACGACGATTGTTCTTTGTAATGTGTTATCTCAATTTGGCAGAGTTTTGGAGTTGTGGTTTCCACGTCTGTTTCGCAAACGCAAACCAAGGTGTGCTTGATTACCAGAATTAATAATAGCCTTCTTGTTCTCCTAAGTCAAGTGACCCAATAAGCAAGCGGAATGTCGTGTATGATTAAATTTGTGTAATACATGGTAACAGCTTCATCAGAATTAACGTAGGTCAGCGGTGGACATGATGGCCAGTTTGTTGATGTACACCGTCAATTCCACATTCGTTAGGAAATCAATTTTCGAAAGTATCTTTTCGTTATCGGAACTGGTGAATTCAACAACCTACTGGTAACAGTTCTTAGTGACTAGTAATCGGCAGAAAATAAGTTTGTATATTTGTACAATGTATCTTTGCTGCATCTTATTAGGTACATACTGCGGGTTAATATAGCGGATTCGCTGGACCTTGTTTAGTCGGACAAGAAAATTCACAACCAAGCATGCATCAGTTAGCATCAGCTATTGGTGAACAAGCCCTTCTGTACACAGAAGGGTTGTCTGATGGTTTTGGGCTGTCGAAGACAAGGTGACAGTTGGGTTTTAATTGGCTTCAGAATACGTTGCGCAGTAATAATTGAAGACTTCTCTGTTTCGCGGAGGTGCACTGATTACCGAGTGGAAGACATTGTCGCGCACACGGAAAAACGTGTTCATCAGTATCAGACTGCCCAGAAACTAGTGTGTATTTATGTGTATGTGCGTGTGAGTGGTGGTTGATTTTCTTGTTTAGCCTCATATCCTCTTACTGAAATCCACTATATAGTGACGCAGAATGTAGTTTGTGTCTGATCACATAAAGCGAAATCTCATCGATGGACACGTTGTGCAAAGACTGTCTGACTTCTCTGTACAAATGTAGTATGGGAAAAAGCTGTTTTGATGGGAACTCTGAAAACAAATGTTAATTAGAATGAACCCGTGCCTTGTTCTACGGGGGCTGCTGGAACTGTTTTCACAGAACTGGCAGCATAGTCGATTTTGTTAGGATCGTGCACTGCGAATTCTTGCATTCTTTTTAGTCAGCTGTTCAACAGAGTGAAATACAAGTAAACCGGTATGCAATTACATATCTGGGGCCAATGGGTTACCAAATTGCTGGAGTGCAATCCGTTATAAATTTGGAAATTCTGCGGGCAGAGAACAAAGTGCTGTACCAGCAATCACGTCATTCACTGTCATGAACATCGATTGTGTTGTTCTCCTCCCACCGATTTCGGTCCGTCTCATGGCTCAGATTTTGACGGCTGCCTTACAGGAACAGCTTCCTTTCTGGCCGTCAGTTGCAATTTATCTCACCAAGACAAGCCAACTACACGATTGGGTTTACTGACGCCGACTGTAGTGGCAGAACATGACTAAGTACAAAATTTACAGGGGCATTTAATCGGTGTGAAAGAACTCAGTGACACTTAAGCATCTTGACCTAAATTGTTCTAACATCTAAACGGCATGGACACAAGACTCAAGCATTTTATATGCATGCTGCTTTTTCTGAGGTAATATGAGAAGAAGACGAGAGCAGATTTGGCGCGTAAGTGGCACTGTGTCAGATTAAGCTCGAAAAATATGGACTGATCATTCCAGATTTATCTTGCGCCAACATATCGGAAGGCTCCGTGTGCGAAGATCAGGCGTTCAGTCACAAACGATACAGTTCACACACACATCAGTTGGGTCGGATCCCGTAAATCGGAAGTTGTGTGTGCGAATCACTGTGTACGTGCCCAGTTGGCTAACCTTGTCACAGTTGTTAGTGACGATGACAGTGTCCGACCATTCACACTTCTGTCCGTGTTTCTGGTTTGATAGTAGATTCAGGGAAACGATATTTTTCCCACTGGTAATTGCAAGCAGAAAAACTGCTTAAATAACCAATGAGTTTGACCATTTTCGACTCGAAAAGAAGGGAGTTCAATTAGGAAAACTCCGACCTGTAACTCTCAGTACAACAGTACGTAAACAATTATATGCACACCTGGGGTTTTTCTAACGCAGAATACCACTACATTATTGTGTATGTAATGAAATTTGGTTAGCTAACGAACAGCAAAGATTATACTTGAGTGGAAGGGATATAATTCCGAAGTATGTAACAATATACAACTTCTTAATTATTATGGTAATTTTACACAAGTAAAGCGCCTTGTCTTCTGGCAAGTGGTATTATTCACGGCTAACCTACCCATTCATTCACGTTGGTTTATCTTTTCACATATTGTCAGGAGGTTTACTGTCTCCCGCTGGCTGCATTTAGCCAACTGAATTACAGTTTTTACATGCAGAATGATTTCTTGCAGATGTATCACATTGGACTGGCCATAGCTGGGATACTGCCATTGGTTCGACGAGACAACACACAAAATACACCATCAAATCAATAAATTTGTCCCATATACTTCAGTTGTCAACTACTTCGGCCAAATTTTATTCTACCTAGCAAACGAATGGTGCTAACCTCGTATCATAATCTTGAATATGTTTGCCGATATCTAAACTCTGACTGCATTTGCACTCAGCGTTAAGGAAGACTTTCTGCTTGTGTCGTACATTTAACGTTGGACTGAACGGTTTCTCCTAATCCATTTATGTGTTTGCTACAAATTTCTCCCTGCTGATTTTAATAACTTTCTTATGTAGAATATAAACGTCTGAGTGAATAAATCTAACATGAACAGCTTTGATGCTTCAGTAAACAGGGCTTCTGGACTATTTTATAACGACTGTCATGGCCGAATTATGTTCGGTCGCGGTCTTGTCAACGTGTTGTTCGCATTACAGTAGTCGGCAACTGAATTGCTGCACAGTTTTTCATGTGTTCATGAGTAGAAAGTAAAAAATGCTAATGTAAGGAAATGTATCGAATACAGATCGATGATTGAGAAATCATCACCCATTCGGAAGTGGAAAATGCTTATTTTTTGCTTCCTGGTCGTCACGTTGACAAATCACCCCGAAAACGATTCGCAGCAGGTTTTTTATATAGGTTTCTTCTATATTCATCTATCTCGAGCGGTTTGGTTCACGTTTGGAAACAACCTTTAATGTCACAATTGTGGAAGCAGCTCGTTGTGTCGACAAAAGTGAGTGAAGCTGTGTTTGATGAAGTCACCCACTTCAAATCGTTCGATTAAACAACTGGCATTAACATGCAAGCAGTCAAAACCAGAACTCGATCCACTGGTAAATTAAGTTCTTCATCAGGACCACTGAAACAGACTACAAGAAAAAAAAAGATCAAATACTGGCGGTCCTATGCGTCTAAAATTAAAATTTTTCAACGCATACTCTACTCCACACTCTACAGGCTGCTTTTCTACTCAACTTTTATTTCATCGAGATGTGAGTCCGTGACTGTCGCTGTTATGCTGAAACCATAACTCACTCCATGCCTCGACAGGTTAGCATGTTTTCACTGTATATTTTATACAATTGTTATTACAACACAGGGGTCAACGAGTAGAAAATTTGTTTCCAATGTCGTACGTGTTTTCCATAAAGAACAGCAAATTTGTTGTTACTCTCTGTGGTCGTCCAAACACAAGCCATTTCTACAATATCCACGACGCTAAACGAAAGATTTTGGTTTAGATAGAACGTGAAATATAATTCAGTTCCATCCTCAAGAAACAATACTATACATTTGTTGTCAACTATTTGCCTCAAGGCACACAAGCCTACAACATGCAGCAAACCGTCCACATTTTTATCTGCACTTCTGAACACAAAAGTCGGGAAAAACAATTTCACTCAGTATATGAAAACACAAGTTGTGAAGTGTGGGACCATGTGACATGGACTGCCTAACATGTCTAGATGCAGAAAAACAGGCGAGTAGGAGTCATCAGTACAATGTTATTCAACGCTACAGTGTAGGGCAAAGCCAGTCTGAAAACAACGTCTGTCTGAGAAATTCCGAATTCGTTTGTCACACCTGGTTTGATGCGCTACAGCTGACTGAAAAGACAGTTAGTTAACCAGATACTGAATGACAGTCAGTAACTCTGTTAATCTCACGAAGTCATCGGTCGATATTTCTTGTTGTGTGATGTCGGTTTCACTTATTATCAGGAACACTGAAACAAGAAACTTAAAGCCTGCGATTCGTTAGGTGACTGCTACATTGAGAGTGTTCTCCCAAATGGCAACAACGTAAATGAACAAGGTAGATGAGTCAGTTAAAAAATTGAAACAAAACAAGCTGGACGAAAACATCAGGGACTATTTGATCGTGTGATTTTTACTGGGGTGGTCTTGGTAACACGATCGACATTGGGTACAAAACCTGACCATTTTTTGTTATGCTTATGAATCGATTTCAAAATTTTCGCTTGGAGATAGTTCTTAAATAAGCAACAAAATATTCAACATATTTTCAAGCTTAACATTATAATCGATGACCACATCGGAAGTACAAAAATGTTAACATTTAATGGAAAGGTTTGTTCAAAGGTCATAGCGAATGAAATGGAGACACCAGGTGCGACTGGACGAGTCATTGTGTGACGAAACCAAACAAATAGGCGAGGAATAGTAGACCAAAACCCGCGACAGAAGTCGTCGGCCATACGCACAAACCATGCAGAAGTGTGCACGAAGTTTAGGTGGAAACCACCGTTATGTTGTGGATTGGAATTCTGGTTAATAAACGCTGGTGCACGCATGGCGGAGGAACGGGCTACGTGGACAGTAATGAACGTGCTTTAATGGATAATTTCTTGCTACAATAGGTTTGCCGACTACAAACGTGTTTGTGACGATTGAAAGGTTTAGCGCACGTCCGGTGTTTAGATGAATAATGTAAGGCTGGTGTATTGAGCCGTTTAGTTATTTTGAGACATAACCCCATTAATAATTAAGTAATTCCTTGGTTAAGCCACAATGAGTTAAAAACCAAAAGAGTTATCACTTTCGCAACGTTTCGACCCTCTCGGAGAGCCTTTATCAAACGATTTCATTGAGTAAAGTACCATCAGTCATACTGAGATTCTGAAAAGTTGCTTGACGTTTCATTGATTTGATGGCGAGATATGGAGAACATGGCGTTGTCTTAATTGAAATTAATTTATCATCACTTGGCCTTAGCTTTGCCACTTATAAATGACTCAACTATCTTTCAATGTTTTGTTATATATTGTACTGTTAGTTTGAATGTGACCCACCCAGGTCTAACAGCAGGAACGGTGCATTCCACCTTGTCCTTAATGTAATCTCTAAATCGTATGTTTGGAGGTCCCAACTATACACTCTATTTAGTCTAACACACTGAATATTATCATACTTAGGACATGATGACTCGTAAAGATACTGGCCGGATCTGTCACTCTTGAGTATCTGGTTGGGAATGAAAAACCGCGATTCGTAGGGTTTGTCTTGATATTCACCATAAAACCCTATGTCTTTGTTCATCAAGGTATCCAACTGACTCCACATAGGACTGGAGTAGTTCTGGTAAATAAGACTGCAATCACTCCGACCTAAATAGAACTTTTACGAACTCCAGCATGGAATTTCAAACTATTCGAAGAATAGTTCGTAATTATTGGTATAATGATGAGCATCAAAGTCAACTATGTTTCAGCTAACTTGTCTATACTCGGGTAAACAGTTTGTTCCAAGTTTTCTCCGAAGCTTGTCGGAAAGCAATAGAAAGTAAGACGGTTATTTTCACCCAACTCAGTTAAGCGGAACAACCAGTACATACATGTCGATAATAATTCTTTAGACTCATAGGGAAACTGACGTTAGATGAGTTGGTTCGCGCAACAGCTTAGTAATGTGTGTCCACATCCGCGTTCGTTTGTTTATGTACATATCCCGCCGGATTAAAATGAATTGGATGAGCCTCGTTTGACCAGTTACTGTGTGTTGAAAAAAACGTTGACTTTGTCAACGCTGGTTTATAAATTGGATTTAGTCCTGAAAAGAAACAACATACTTGTTTACTTCTTTCAAGCAAATGTTCTTGACCAAGATTTGTTTGCAGTACTTGCTGTAACGTCAGTGTTAATATTGTGAATACAACTTTAACAAAAAACTACGTCATCACATATAATTTATCGTTATACCACATTTGTATGTCGATTGACAAAAGTAGATGTAGAACATTGATCCCCGATTTGTGCATCATATGTTGGACATGCGGCAGTCGGTGAAACCTATGGAGTTCAATACACTGACGCAACATCGCAACTGACATTTTCTATCTTGAACGTTTCTCCTGACATAAATAAAACAAACAATACAAAACTGTTTGGCACAAAAGGGAAGTGTAAGTTTATGTTTATGCTTGTGTCAGCTCCACTCCTTACAAACATACGAACGGAAATGGGCGGGCAGTATTTTTGCTGGTAATAGATTGGTGATCATGGGTAGATGGTCCGAGAGGGTACCGTGCTAGATTTGAAAGTATACGTATAGAGTGTGTTAGGTTATGGCAGATCTTTCTCAGAACGACACTGTACACAAATCAGTATGTTGAGAAGTCATCCAACAAAACTATCGACTTTTGCTTACTAACTTTGAAGTCAACTTGCATAAATCAGTGAGATTTGCTGAGTTGGCTCAAACATATGCGCAGCACACCTTATCACATTCAGGATTGGTCAATCACAAACAAGATCACACCATCGTTCTACTTTGACTAATATTGCTTAATTCAAATTATTGTTTATAATCGACCTCTGTAAATTTTATGTGAATTCTTGATAAAGCTTGAATAGATTGTTATCTTTTACAGTAAGCTACTCAACAAACATGGTTGAAGAGAGAGACCGTACCATCATCCTTGCTGTAATTTTCTCCACCCTTGAGCGGCATCAATGGGTACTGTGGTTCAAGCTGACGTCGGTTCTGACAGCGGTTCTAAGAGTAACGGCGAATAAAAACGTGGCAAAATAAAAGAGGAAAATAGGGAAGAAAGTAAGTTTTATTGAAATCGATGATCTGTCAATTTCCCACAGGGTATCAGTGTGACGAATAACAAAACTCCGGGTTATTTTCATCGTACTCCATTGGTGAAAAACTGTCGCATGACGGCACATCTAATATGCTTAATTTCGCATTAATATGGTTTGTAAACCTCACACCAACTATGAAAGATGATTTGAGACACCCATAGTAATCCCAGCAGACGAAATTTTACCAATTACTCTTTTTTCGGTAAATTTTTTAACAAGTAAAAACATAAGCAATTAAGTGGGCATTGGAAAGTTGATTACCATTGCGTTATTCAGAAGATTTGTTGATGTAGATAAGAACCGAGTGTACGAAATCACGGCTTCGGTTGGAATCGACAGAAACAGAATGCTCAAACGTGGCAAACGTTTTACATATTCAACCACAAAACCAAACCATAAACACGGATGTGAAATGTCACATTTCTGAGCTTCTGGTGTGGACTCCTATATCAGCTGGTGGAGCGCTTGCGACCTTTGGGCGTTCTCTTTTTGTTGCTGTTCGAATCCGATCAAAGCCATGATTTTTCACGATTAATCAACTGAATCATTAAATACGTCAAAATATTTATTATTGAGCAACTTCTGTGCTCACCAGTAGCATTGGTGGATTCTGGCGTGAACTGTTCTAGAAATCATGCTGTAGCATTCGATCCCCTAGATCATTTGGTGGATTCCACATGAGACAGTGAGACGGGCTGGCAAATGAGAAATTTACGAGCTTCTGACGTGTTTGCAAGTCAGCTGGCAAAGCGTTTGCTGCGTATTAATTAACGGTTTCTTTCGCTGGTTCGAATCCAGCCGTGGCTCCGATTTTCTGCAGTTGGGTCTCTTCTAGATTAGGACGATATTGATCAACAGATAAGGAAGGAAACATGCGACTGGATAAGTGATTAGCTTTATTTTGCTATGGGTGGGAACACAAACAAAGCCTGTCCTTAATCGCGTTTGCCAATCGAAATGGGCCGCTGAAAAGGAAACAGACTGTCACAGAGGACGGGCATTCACGTTTGACCAAAGGAACCCCAGAGTTTGGATGAACTTTTCCCCCACACAAAACCAAACAATGTAGTTGGATTGCGATCGCCTCAGTCTTTGGTAGAATGTGGCATTTGATCCTTCGCAACAGGGCAGCAGGGACTTGGTAGGCAGTCCGAACATACTCTTCCTGTCTGTGTATCGATCATGATCAGTCAATTTGATCAGAACTGATTAATGAATGGTTTCCTTGTCTTTGGTTGCAACTATTTTTGACATCTTTCAGTTCTTTCAAATAATACCCAGTAGTACGACCTATGTATGCTGAACTACGGGAACTGCTAGGCACGTTATATTTCAAACTCAGTTGTGCCGCCACTGTTGGGTGAAATAACAGTAATACTTGCATCTTACTAGGCCACGTCGCTGGAATTAGTTGCTTGGCGCAATACTAACTCCACCACTGTTTCACTTATGAATGACAAGGTAAATTAAACGAGTTTTTTCGGTTGTATTCACTAAAGGTCCCAGTTTTCTCATTTGCATGTGGTTAAAATATTCGGGATAAGTATCAGTACTTGGAATCTCTGGGGCCAACGGAGGCGTAAAAATTGAAAGGTTAGTGTTGATCACTAGGTCTTCTTCTTGAACACTGTCTTGTCTGATGACCCATGCAATCTGGATATCAGTGGTGTGCGAAGAAACGGCACCTGCTAACTGAGTTTATTCTCCATGGTGACGGTAGTGTTCTTACGGGCTTTGTTTGGGTCGCTGGCAGCATCTGGGGTGTCTTCTAAACAATTTACTACACAATAAGTATCGTTTACATACCCTCAACAGTAGCTTATTTCTTTCACAAACTTTTATCTTACACCCAAGTATTTTCTGGTCTCATTAGGCTCCAAGTCTTGAATGTTGTCCCGCGATCCGTTATGTGATTTTTGTAGTCTCAGTATCAAGCTTCGCATCCCATGTTTAAAGCGCTTCGCCACTGATATTTGGGCGTCTGCCCCGCAATATCCGACTTACAACATATTGGTCGGGAAGACCTAGATTGCAATGTTTATTTCGTTTAAAATTTAATGGACTCATGCAACCTTTGAATGCAATCATTCATCTGCAAAACCTGACTTAAGTATGGCTTACGCAAGTGGTTGTTGATGAATCCAGAGAATTATCGAACCCCTTCGAAGGACTGCGTTAAGTGTTAGACTGAATATTATTCCAGCGTCCCTTACAAAATTAATGTTTCGGGATACGTTTGTCGGACTGTATGGGTTAACCCTACTCTCAAATTTGCATATAGGATCGAAGTTGACTTGGGTTTACAACGGCTGAAAATGTAGATAAGACCCATTTTTGAAAAATCCGGTCCCCGGCTGAATTCGAAACGGCGACAGAAACAGCATGTCCAAAACACAGCAAGTGCCCTACCAGCTAAACTACAAAGCCACGCCAGATGCTCGTAAATTATACATTTGGAATCGAAGACCGACTCGCCCCATTGTCTCATATGGAATTCACCAAATGATCCAGAGGATCGATTGTCCTGGCAAGATTTCTAGAACAGTTCACATTGTAATCCACCAACACTATCGTTGAGCTAAAGCACTCATTAGTAGTGTAATTTTTATGCTTCCTGCAGGAAAGTCGAATGTATTCCGACGAACCCCGATCGACTTGGAAACAGTAAAGTAAGTGGGATAGGTGTACTCAGTGAGGACAGGCAGAATGAACTGAAGACAAAAATCTAATTATTAGAGATTCCGGAGTTTTAAACTGTCTCAGATGTATAATAAATTGGAGTTAACCTCCACATTTTTTTATGTCAAGGTAAACATTATCAATCGTAATTTGATTTTCGGAAAAACAGATGGCTAATATTAGTCAGCAATACAGACTAAAATATGGTAATTCCGTTCAGCATTGCTTCTACTGAAATAACTCTTGATATACAGAACGACAAAATTATCTTTGTTCCATCTTGATCGAGTGAAGAAGAAAGTTTGTGAAAGCATATTTTATTTTAGTAAATACCATTTAGGTACTCGTTGATTCACAATAATCTGAATATGGTCAATCGTTGGTTTGTCTCAAGTATCATGCCGTAATAGTTTTAGTTGATTACAACTGCTTAACTTGAGCAGACAAGTTCGACTGCTTAGGTTCGAAACGACTCTAGGGTATCCTTTGTGAATCCACTGCTGCAAAAAATGCATGAGGAACAACGTTCGCGCGTCTCATAACGTAGCTGATGGACGTTTGTTGAGTGACATTCTGGTGGCAATATTATTACTGAATAACTAACAGACGATACCTTCGTTGACTGCGCACCGGACGTCTTCTTGATAGAAAAATCTATGAGGATACGTCTATCACCTATCCCACTTCAAACAGAAGCAATGGACACTAGTGTCGCTCAAACTGAACCATCTTAGTTGTACACAGCGTCGTCTAGACCGTAATTTACACTCCGCCCCTCATGGCTATGAGACCAGCCCCTTAACCATAAAGTCATTAACCACACAAAAGCCATGATAAAGTGATCATACTCAAACTCTCAAACACAACATTTCTTGAACTGTGTTCAGTTTAAAACACTGGATCCCACTGATAAACTTGAAAAAGGCCAATAATAGCGCGTAAGATGTTTTGCGCACTGACATTTCGTTCGCTTCTCATCGGCTACTTTTGCGAAATTAACATACAAATTACATAGCGAGGGGGCAAGCAGCTAGGCGAAATCTATCTAGTCATGAGACAGTCAATCAGGTGACTGAAGCGGAGCAGTAAGATGCAACTGAA
>LUCH01002241.1:0-23643 GCA_013368495.1 Paragonimus heterotremus | reverse complement strand
AGTTCGATGGTATGAAGAAGAATACACGGGTCTAAAAGGTTTGGGTTTAGAAAAAAGAAAAATGCGATCATGTCAAGAAGAAAGTAAATCGAGTCGCACTGTTCAATCCAGCGTGAACTGGATTTCTCAGTTAAGTTGACGTTAATATCTTCATCGAATCAACTGACCATAGTTTGAACCTTGAGTAAAAGTTCGAGTCTAGCGCTTCTTTCAGGAAATGGTTAGCCGACAAACAATTTTTGACCGCGGAGTGTGCGTGGTGTGTGGTGTTCAACTGCAAACAGTCTAATCTGCGAACTTCTATTGAAAATCTATAAGCTTTATTCAGTTTGATTCTCCCTTGAGGTCAATACAAGCAAATTCACTTCAGTGCAGCGCGAACGAAATGCAATTTTCTTCTGAACCTGAGCCTACTCAAAGCCCAAAATGATGTTTCTTATATGGTTATGTTGTTTATTACGTCAACATAACTAATCATTGCGAAGACGTTTCAAATCTGGTAATCGTTTCTGTTGTACGAGTTACTACCTCTTTGACTTCCTTCCCGAAAAAACTCAATACAATTATATGACTTATCACACGCAGTTACATGTCACTGTGTGGCTGAAATCGATAGACTTTTGTACCTTTTAACTGTTCTGATATATTGACGTCGATAACATTGCAAACGCACGCACTGTTTTTGTTTTAATTGTTTGTTGCTTAAAGAAGTATTACCTGAAAAGTTAAGTTTCACATTTTGTTTAACGTTTTAAAATAATACTTTTTAAACACAATGTAAAAGATTTGGAGGATTCATCTTGCACAATGATACCTCGTGTATGAGATCCGAGGTTAACACAGAACCACATTGAAACACAAGTGTGGTGTTGCAAAAGTTTGCTAACAAGAGTATTATGGAAAACACAAAAATCGAACATTCTCTTTCACCTGCATTTGGTGTGCCATGTGTAGGATCCAGGTGCATTACTTCCTAATGTTTTTCCATAACAAACATGTGAAGTTTAGGAACTTCAGTCCAGTTACATTAAGTCGTTTCCTTAAAGTGCACAGCTGTAAATATTTTTTCTTAATTTGGTTGAGTGATCAGGCTTAGTGGTATGTACAGTTAGCAACGAATTCTGTACGATGTGTTGCAACTAGTCATAGTTTGGGAGGTTCGTCTCTCACATTTACACACGTGTGCGTCCCAGTGTAATACACAACGATAAGTGAGTTAACCAAACGGATTGGAAAAAAATATATCGTTTTCAGCTTCACTGGGTCAACGATGTTTTTCGTTCAAAATGACTATATAAATAGTAATCCTCTACTTGTTTTAAACCACTAGAGTACGATGCTCTAGACAGTGCGTCTTTAGACACAACACGACAACTGCATTTATGGTTTGCAAGGTAGTTTATATACGTCACCAAATGAGCAAATAATGTATACATATTCATCAAGTGGTTGAGAAGAATGCGACACACTTGTGGTAACCTGCATAGGATCACTCTGTTAATCATTGGCTACGCTATAAGTGATCGACATAGTTAACGAACACATGATCATGACGTTCAATTTGTTCGTTTAAAAGCACTCCTATGATAGCTTCTCCTTGTCGTGTCATATATGCCCATTACGATAATGAGAATAAAGACATGTGGGCGGACGTGTGCTTTCGATAATTCATCTTCAGACCGGTAGAATTATATAAGATGTTCACGGAGTTAGATCGAGATATCGATCAGACTTATTACAAAGAAACTAAGTCGCTGGTCAGTCAATTGGCGATGACTTGATTAGTCGGTTTCCTTGTGTTTTCAAAATGGCATAAATTTATCCTGCCAACCTGTTTCTTCCTTCCTTATTTTTGATGTTTTCTCATGTTCTTCATTAGTTTTGTAAGCGGCAACATTTCGATATTTCATCTGCGGAATTCTACTCAAATCACGCTGATCATTAAGCTAACCTAAGGTCCTCTTCCGCTTTACTGTGTTTCATAATCTTTCTGGTCGCTTTACTGTTTCTCAATCGTTATGGTCACTTTATAAAACAATCGCCTTTCGTAAAGTGAGAAAATCTTTTTTATAGTTTGCCTCTTACTGGCAATTATCCTCACTAACTCACAGTTCCACAAGTGCTTTTCTCCACACTGATTCAATTATCTCGTGTAAACGTATCCCTACGGGGTGAGGGAAATATTGCATCCTTAGTGGGATCACTGAAGTAGAACTCCAAATGTAAGGACCTGCCAAACAATCACGACTCCTCGTTTTGAGCCTTTTGCTGGTTTCAAACATTCAGTTCTCTCTACTAATTCCATCAAACCGGATAAAAAGACATGGTGACATTTCGATTGATCATCACTGGTCGTTAGCATGAAACCAAAAGCCTATACAGGAATATTGAGGCCAATAACAATGATGCAAATCAGCCAACACAGTTTTGGGCGTTTTGTGTATTAGTGAAACATCGTCAGAGAGGTCGCGAATGTCTGCAACTTTTGTTTTGTTGGAAGCTACCCAGTCTTGTCTAATTAGTACTGCTTCATTATCTGTCAAAGTTTCGACTCACAGTTACAAAACAACACATTGGAAAGGTAGAACCCGCGCTCACTTGATGAGCGGTTTTCAGAATGTGTTTGTGCAATTAACGAAGCCGGTCAAGTTCCACTGTGTTACAGACAAAAATCTGCTTCTGGAACTGCTTGCAATACCCATTTTGTCAATACGGGCACTGATCAAGTGTGTGAATAAGAATTTCTTTGAAATTGCAAATGATGCGTTATATTATGTGGTAGACGGTCCAGTCGAATGTGTTCATCATTACAGAAGGCAGTCAACGAGTTATGCAATTCAGTCGCCAGATAGGTGTGTTGTAACGACGACATCAGCTATCGGCTCAGTTTGTTGGCTCAATAGTCACAGTTTTATTTGCAAACATATCTTACTTTCATCCACAGGCCAGCTTGAGAATTTGTGTTTTTATCATACTGCGGATGTCTACATCCATTTATGTCATGTTTTTTTTAATAACACTCATCTCATCCCCATCTAGTAAATCTATTGCGTATACACTCCACGATCTGCTAACTGTGTGAAAAGTATTTGCAAACAGGGGCATATAAAATCTTACCAGTCCCCTTGATTCCGATGTAGCATAGACCACTTTTACAACACGAAGTACCATTTTGAATTACGAACCACATTGCACAATAAGCCAGCCAACCTTTCCTCCTCTCTACCTTGTTTGTTTATCAGATGAATGCTCCATATTTTCCAGGACATCTGTTGCACAAATTTTATGTTGTACTGCGGAACAAATGAGTAATCACGTTTACCGTCTCCACAATTCTCTCAGGCGGACTACCCATTCTTCGATTACGCAACGTGTTTTTCAACTTCACTTGATCATGGTAGTAGACACGAACAAAGTGGAATGAACCACATTTCATGTACGGTCGACTGGTAAAACGTGGTATTGCAACTGGTTGATTGATTGATTGATTGACCGATTGGTTATGGTCATACCAAATATACAGGATTAACCAATGCTATTCCACCTGCAATATTTGCTCGAAGGACCTACCTTCCGAGAAAGTAGAACTTTGGTTTGTAACACAGCATAAGTATAGATCGCCAAATCCCAATAGGTGGTTATCAGTTGAGGACTGGCTGCTTCAGGTTACAATCAAATTTTCTGAAATTTATTTTGTATATGAAGAACGGCAGAAACAAAAGTTGGCAGCATTTAGCCTTTCTGTAGTATCTTTTTCAGAAGCATGTGGATTGAGATTGAGATGTATTTTTTACTCTTCCATGTAAAAATAGAGAATCAAACGTTCAATTTCAGTCCACATAACTTTACAGGTGTTGAAGTTTGCCATATATCACTGGGTCTTAGTTTAGTTTCTGCGTGCTGTTTTCAGCCAAACGGTCAAAGTTTGCCAGTCTTTTCATATAAATTTCAGATGGTAGACAACCAGTAGAAGTTTCAGCGACAGATCTTGCTTTACATTCGAGCGTAGACAACCTAGACACTTAGGCTTCTGTAACTTGTGATCAGTTCACATCATTACCACCCAGGCCCAGACAGACTTGTTAACGTGGTCCACAAGTACGTGCATAGTGGTATCCATGCTTCCGGTAACTTATTTTCAGAACGGTTGTTAATAACGACGGCGGAGTTAGATGGACGTGAACATGAGCCTAGCATTTGTATTAAATGAAGCTGACTAGACGCCTGCTGATTACCACTGTTTTGCTAGTCAAGCGACGGAAGCCGAAAGAAGAAATAAATCAGGTAAAACCTGTTCATGTATTGGTAAGTAACTAGAATACAGCAATAAAACTGGACGTGCCAACCTTCTCTTCTGAGGTGCTACAGCTACGTGGTTGGGGACAGGTTCTCAGCTTTACTCTTGGGATGACCCGGGTTTTGGATTAGATGATGACGACCTCATTACTGAAAATACTAAAGATATGTCAATCACTAGGATGTTTGATACTCATAATGACACTGGTAATGTATTTATAGTATAAAATACTGTAGGGGGAAAGCCATGAAAACGTTTCCGGTCCAAGCTGCCAACAAAAACACTTATGCATATCGAAAATACGCAATTAAGCTGCACTTCTCTGAGGATACAACACTGAGTGGATCGCTTGACCTGCAGAGCACATCAGTCTAGCGCTCACCTGTGCTAAATTTGAGATTGTAAAAGAATTTCGTCCTTTCTGCGTCAGTGGTACGCAAAATAAAGAGAAACCTGAAGAATATATACGGGACATTAAATTAACTGTGCAAACAATCCGATCAGTTGGTTCACTGCGCTGATCTGAAGCTACCGTCTACCTCTCAATGTTGATACTAGCTAGCTGCTGTCTGATATATGGTGCAGAACAACCGTTACATGTTTCGTAGCCAGTTACCATTCTACTTACTATTCTCTAATTTTCTGTCTTGCAGTCTTCCAATGATAACTCTAGGAAAGTTAAACAGTCTTCGGACTTACGTTGCCCTTATAAACCACCTAACGTAGATCCAAGGATAAACCAACAATGTCACCTTCCTTCATTCCGTAAATTTCACGCTGATGAAAGGTATCCTAGTGTAGCGAAAAGACGTCCGGGAAAGAAAAGTCTTTATGATCCAACTCACTGGTTGTCATGCCACGGGCACGCTTGCGTTTATGCACCGGAATTCCGGCCCAAACACAGCCCCAGTTTCCGCTCACGTCGTGTGAACTACTGCCCGGTTTGAGTGTGTGACTCATGCATTCTGCCGGGGCACTTTCCACCTGTTCTTTCTCGTCCATTGTTTCCGACTTGTTGGGTGATGGCTCATCCGGTCGCCCGTGTTGTCCCTGATCTGATCGCCGTGAGATTTTGGACGTCCCTCCCAGCCGGTTTGGTGTATTCCGTCAAAAGTTGGAGTACTCGCATCTCCGGCTTTGTAATCCACCACACTACGAATGAATCAGCTGGTCCCAATCAAACGTCTCTAGATCTGTTAGACTGACAGACAGGTTACCTAACAATCTCAGCAAACTGGTCCATCCGTCTCTAAAGCGGACAATGTTTTCAAAGGCCTGAAATATATACACTCCATTTATCATCTTCGACGGTGGTGATGGCTACGGACATGTAATCTAGTTGGTGGATTGACGGATTTCTCGATTTAGATGAGACCCAATTACGAAAATTCAGGTCCTCGCTTAAATTCAAACCAATGACTAAAACTGCATGTCCAAACGCTACAAGCGTTCTGCCAGCTGAACCATTTAGCGACGCCAAGAGCCTCTCCCCTCAGCTAGCAGCGCGTTTATTGCGTTTGGACATGCCGTTTTTGTCGTTGGTTCGAACCTAGCCGAGGAAATAATTTTCTACGATTGGATCCCATCTAGAACATGCAATCTGCTGAGCTGTGGCTTCAGCATATTTGACTGTGTTTTGTACAGCAAACCTGAAGGAAATATCTAGTTCTATAATACACGTTGGGCGACGTTGTCTGACAATCGGTATCAAAGTTGAATGGACTTCTCTTCTTCAAATGACCAGCTGGATGCCAGGGAACAATGAAACGCAACAACTGATGAAGGCGAATCAGAAGATGCTATCTTCTTGGATATCCCCCAAATTAGTAGACATAACTAGCATTTAAATTCACAAGCTTAACAGAGAGATCACTCTACTTTTCTCAATCATATTGGACCAATGTGTACAAATAAAACTAACAACCGCATACCTAATTGGGGCCGAATAAGTGATAGTTCGGCTCAGGGTTCCGCTGTTGTTCACGATCGTTACAAGTAGACATTCTCGAAATGCCACAATTTGTATGATTCTTGGTCCAATTATCCGTTTTCTGACAGAAAAACGTGATCAATTATCGATTTCATTTTCGAGGGAAGGAAAATTCCAAGGAATCTTGGTAATTAGCTATCAGGTAGCATCGCCTTTAGTCCAACCCTTTCACTCTAGTAGCAACTAAATTTAACAGTCGACGAACATATTGCGCACTTTAGGGAGATAAATTAGATTCTACCACCTACAATTAGCTAAGCCTGTTCGGTAACTACCTATTGACGCTAACCACTTTCTTTCGGGGAGGATTCAATAAGACGGCGTTGTGTAGATGTTCCACCAAACTCAGCATCGGCTTTTTTTTGTTGAGTAGTTACACTTGACAAGTTGTTGGTTGAACGAGTACCAATTAGGTACACAATACGTGTTACGATACTTCATACCCTTTTCTGTTTCGCAAGCTTAGCTTAAGCTTTTCATTTTTCAAACTACTATCGTTAAGTCACGAGTGATATTGTTTTGATCGATAATGTTACACAATCCATCACACCCTCTCTGCTGAACAATTCTGCTTATTCCGGTTCCTCATATATAACTTCACCCGATGAAACAGGAAATGCAAATAAGCGACTGATGAGAGTAAGTCAAAATGTTAAAATCTCGCGATTTATGTCTTCTCTCTGTTCTGATTAGATCATTCCCATAGCCCAACAATCGTTCAGTGGACTTTAGCAGGCAAAGGCGCAGTAGCTAAAAACATTACTACTATGTAAATCTTAAGCTAGGATTCTTTGCTGGGTGTGAGAAAGAAGTACGGTCCTTATAACAATATGTGGTGATTGTTCAAAAACGATTTCGGGGTATGTCGAAGGTGAGTTATGAACCTAACCGAGAACCGATCTTGATTTATTTTGAAAAATCTCTCACACCGTTTGGAGGGAACTTTTTGCATTTTCATTTTCGGTAACGTTAATCTACGATTCCTGGAGGAATTTTGCTTCAGTGGAAGTGTCTATAATTGAAACGTTTCTTGTCTATAGTGAAATCGTTTACCATGTGAAAACATTTCCTCTTAAGGTGTCTTCCTAAAAAGATCACTCCTATTAAGCCTAAAACAAACTGGCGCGAGAACAGGTTAGTCAAAATGTCACCTAGGTATTCTCAAGTAAATCTGTGTCGGAAATGTTTGGCCCCGTCTGTTCGTTTCGAAAGGTCACCTGTTTGATGAAAATGGCAAAAGGTTGGTAACTTACTCCTATTAAATTTGAGTGGAACTCAACTTGCAGCCTTGCGACTACTCGCTAACAATCAAAATTTACAGTCTAGGTTACCTAGGCGCTGTTATGTGCATTCCGATTAGGTGTAATTTTATCGGGGTATTTCTTAATACTGCAATTGAGTTTCTGATGTGTTCTTAACCTGCACCATATTCGGCTGTTGCACAGAGTGTGCTTTGTGAAGACAGTGGACTTAGGCCACTTATTTAACGGATTAAAACTTTGTCAACCTCGATGTTTTCATTTCGCTTAGGGCATGTGTTCACCCGTACAGTGGCTGATCGTTCTCAGCTGTTTAGAACTAATGAGTTAAAGTTATGTCTGGAGATATTTAGACTGTTCTGAAGGTTGACAGCACTACAGTGGGGGAAAATATATTTTCGAGTCAAATATTTCGTATAAACACCAATCAAGTAACTTTTTCAGTCGAACGATTACAAGAGTAAAACAAGTCAGTTTGCAACTGCGTCTACTGTGTAATTGCTTGGTGTATTCTGACAAACTATACGTAATATCAGATTGGTCGGACATTCAGCTAACCGAAAACACCTGTTGCGCCATATTGGGCGCACAATTTTGCTATCAAAAAGCTCACTACACTGAAGAACACTGTAGAGAAACTCGAACCTCACAAAACACATATTATGTGAATATGATAAAATCGATTTTGAGGATTTTCGGGCCTTACAGAAAGGTTTCACTAGAGTGAACCATGCAGAACCCCATGTGGTCAGTCGACCGTGTTTGTGTTAACTACATCAATGATGCCATCATCCTCTTGGGTAGGTGCGCACACCTGAATGTCTGTTGTATTGCCATACAGAATGAACAGCAGTTGTCATATCAGACAGGCTATGCTAGTCAGTTCCCAGAATGACCTTATACCCACACACAGTCTACATGTATACAAGGCATACAAATTCTGACCAGTTAGTATATAATCATTCATGACTAGGGAGAACGAGATTACGACAAACTTAGTTCCCTGTTGGTCTGTCTACCTCGTGTAATCACTCAGCTGGAAAGCTGCCTGGGCAAAAGTTACCCATGGCACACATAGAGTTAGAAATGAAAGGTAACCATTCAAACAATCACCTGTTGTCTATTTTCCTAACAGTTTCATGTTTATTTTTTAGTAATTAAATGAATCGAAAATCTGTACGTATGTGATTTGCAGATAAACTTGTACACTTGTGCATCAATCCACTTGATGACTTGGCAGTGGTTAATACTTCAACCTTCGTAACGTTGTTTCAAACAATCAATCCAAATTGTGTGATATAGGCTGATAATCCCAACTCTAAAGTCAACCAATATTATCGCGCGTACGCTTGCTTAATTTTATCCACTTGAATACGTTAGTATGGGGACCGGACGTCAGTCATGTAGTGTAAACCTGCCAATGACGTTAAAAGGTTGTTTGATTTTAATCCGATTGAACAACATAAAGTTAAATATTATCATTTTTAATTTCCCCTTTGACCACATGCAACATATAATAGTTTACATACGTTCACCTGTTAACCACGCAAACTACAGTTTAATCGTGTATTACTAAGATGAACTGAAGTTTTTTCGGCGCCACTAGTAATTGTATCATGAACTATTGCGTGTAGATAACTGGTGGACTTTTTGAAGCGATGAGTATCTCCACAAAACAACAACACAGAAACACACAAAGGCAGAACCAGTGTGAACTGTAGAGAATGAAATAGCTAACGTCTAAGTGTACTGGCCGGGTCAGTTTGCCTCAAATGACGCAAAAACTATTGCCAAAATTGCTCGGCTTATTGCGTATGCTTCTTCACAAATCCTTTCTTGCAACTAGATTTCTCATGGAAGAAATCATTTTTGTTGGACTAATGGGGGATATGAGTGATCATTTCAGTTTTATAGGTAACGGTCCCGAAATTACAATAAAACTGCTAGATTTATCTACACGTTAACCAGCCAAACAATCCCCTTCGACGACTATGCCATGTGCAGGAGTCCACGTACATCTCCCTACAACAACCATACATTTCTACTGATGTCAACATTTGCCATCGTTCAGTAAAGCAGGTCATGCATCAACCGTTCTGCATTAAACCTTCCAGCTGACCATCTTAGCGATTTGACCCGTTCGAATCCTTTGTGACCTAGCATGTTTATATTTCTCGTGACTTCACAAGACCATACCGTGCAGCCGTTTCTATTGTACAGTTTATCTTCTTCCAGCTTTCAGGTTGATTTTCACTCTCCTCTTTCCCGCTTTTTGTCTAGAATCAGGTTCAATTGTTTTATGTAGACTTTCAAATAACTTTCTTGGTTTCTCTTCCGGTCGTACTTCGTTCATTAGACATTTATCAAACCACAATAACCTATGTGCTACTGCTGGTCCCAATGGCTACTTAGGTCAAAATCTAATTCAGGCACCAAGCGCAGTTGGCGTTGTACAGGGTGCTGACGAGTGTACAACATTCAGATGAATAACGTTAACACTTTTCTCTCCATAATATGTCACCGTCGTTATTGAGCAGTTGGTTCATGTATATACGACTCATTCAACGGAAATATCACTAACCTAATATACCCAATCTTCGCTGGAATTATATTTTGGATAATCGGGCAAAACAAACAGTATCTCATGCATTACAGCTTAACATTATCTAAGAATGAGTTTTTTACTATAGTCCAATGCAGCTGTGCAACGCATTAAAATCCGCTTCCTAGAATGGAGTATTATTATATCAGTATTATTAAATAGATGCAAAATGTTCGCTACTACAGCATCTACTCGAACCGAAACGATATGGATACAACTCACCGAAGTATTAAGTTAGAAAAACTAATTTTTCAGATGGCAAAATTATTGACGGTTTGTGCAGACCTGTCGTGATTACATAAGAATGTTCCTGACCGTCATCCACCGACATGTCACTGGCACCTTGAACATCGTTCTCCAATTAAACATAGAGTTTTCGAAGTGTTCGCTATCCAACCTACAAATGTACGCTTTTTACAGACGTCGACAAAATTCAAATTTCCTGGTTTTCATCAAGTAACTGGCCTGACTCGATAGAGGCCCGCAGATTTGTTTGACAAGGCGATTACAAGTAGCCTCGGGGAACAGTAATTATCAAACGAACCTTCGATTCTCAGTAAAGGTGAAGTCTGCCATCGGTGCTGTCAAAGAAATACCAATTATCCGTACAGTTATTAAGATACTTTTTATTTCGTACACTCTCTTGAAAGTGTAGCATATTTGATGTATTTTAGACATGTATGCCCAATCCAGTGTGGCTAATAAAAGCAATATTTCGCATCCAGTTTTCTCCAAACATCAGTGTACACTACTTGACAAAATGAGCCAATGGATGATTAGAACATTTACTAAGCTGTTATTTATATTTGGCAAATAAGTGTGTGCATGCTTTGTTGAACTTGCGGGGAGATGCATGAATGACTGTAAGCCTGTTTTATACTGTTTGCGTTGAATAAGAAACAACATACAGTGGGTTGGTTGTAATCGAATCAAAAATTGGGCAAGTGTGTAAAAGGAATACAATGACAAGTTGACATGGGACAAATTCGTTTATAATATGTGTTGGTAAGTGGAAACATTCACTTGCTTTAGCCCATCTTAATCATGCTACAACTGTTTACATTCTCCACGTCTTTCATTTAACTTAGTCATATTTTCGGCCCACTTCGTCAAGTTGACGTTCCCTTGTTTTTCTTTTGTTCTGGGTAAGTTTAAACAAATCGCACTTCCTTTTGTACATATTTTATTTCCAACAATACTGTGTCGCTGGGTAAAACAGCATAAAACTGTAGAGCGCATTTTCGCATTTGTCGATCCATAGAACTGAGTCAAACAGGCGGCTTAAAGCCTCCAGTTTTGCTCTGGTTAGAGCTCGTCAGTAGTGCATATCCTCGCCACTGCCGGAACTAGGACTCTGGTCATGCTTCCACGAGGCAACCCTGTTTACCACTGCGCCACTGACATAACATTACGCATGACCAAATTACCACACTTGAGCGATCAAACACTTTCGTCTGTGAACAGTGATAGGAGACACAGTTATGACAGGTTTAATAAGATCGGTGATTTCGACCTTTTTAAGAAGTCTTAATCACGCGGCAAACAATTGGAATTAACAGGCAGTAAATGTGGCTCCCTTAATGGTTGTCCGCTGTCAAATATATAAAACTGAGGATTGAAGACTGTGACAGTTCTTTACAATTAATTACTACCGAAGAACCTAACTCTGACGAATACAGTTCAGTTAAACCTCAACTTGGGAAATGGTTACTTCACCGTATCTGGCATCCTTTCATATTAGGCAGGAGACAGTAAATTAGTGTGCAGATGCTAGTGTACGGGCGGTGTTTATTTAAGTAAAGGTGTACATATGCTACTGTTGTTCATCATCAGAGTATTAGGTTAATACACCATAAATGGAAGACAAGACATTCCAAGAACGTGGATGTCAACTTGTAGATTGCGAAGATACAACGTATCGCTATGTAATCTCTTGAAAAGTTTAGCATATAAACATTTAAATCCTCAATTATTTCATTCAGAAAAGTTTAACAAGATGCGCAAATTGCTTTTCTTGACTCCGTTTCAACAAATTCAGCCATGGATTGAAAAAAAGAAGGGAAGACTGAGATGATCTCGAGAAAAAGGGCACAATCGACAAATCGGTGTGAGAATAAATTACATCGAGCACGCACATGAAACAATTCACCCAAATGAACCTCCCTATCAGCAACATCTTTAGGGATTTTCACCAGAGAATTCCGACAATCCATAAGTTGAACCTGGTGGACATAGTAGGACCATAACTGTCATATAGACACCACTTGAACGAATGAATTCTCAAAATTCCTGTTTTAAAACGGGGTCATACAATATATGTGCGATATATGTCACATATATAAGGTATTAAATACGATTATTTAAAGACGTAACACCCTATGTTATGCCGCTATTAATAAGCAGCAATTCAACAGACAAATCGATTTGCTAGATTTATTTGGGTTTGAGTTGTATTAAACGGAGTACCGGTGCGGAATAATCAATTTCGGCACATCCTGAATAAAACATGCTGGCTACTTTAAAAGTACCATTTCTTACCTAAACCATTTCATGAAACCACCGGTAAATTTAATTCACATAGCGAAACCATAAGTAACCCAAAGGAAATTCAACGACGTCAGCTAATATGGAATCATTGCGGGAGATAATAGATCAGTACTTCTGCTTGCTATGACGGTGCTTACCCCAACCCGATGTTTTATCACACTTTCACTACGTTCACTGGGCTCCGACCTACAATCAATTTTGTTAGTATATTCATCTCTATTTACCTAAAAGGTGAATACTACCTAATTTTTACGACCTCTGTTCCTAAGTTTGGTGACACTGCCACAGGTGCCTCTATATGACTTCCGTCATTTAGCCGTATTTCTGTTTATTCAGTCGATCTAGCATATAGACAATACAGGTCATCCAATTCTTAATAGGTTTTCATCCGATACATCCGACGGCTTGTTGAGTAAACAAACAATTGTTTACGTAACCAGTGTACCCACTTACAACACAACACGGTTTGCGGCGTTTCGGTTTACTTCCTTCAATCCTTCTAAGTTGTGCGAAGCGAAAACTTATTACAGAGAACCCCATGAATATGGGGCACAACTAATGAATGGTTTCTACAATATCAAGCTCACATCAACCTGGAAGAAGATGTCGTTGTTCCGTGCTCTGTTGATAATATACCAGCTGTAATATCAGATGAGGCATGTTAAACCGAAACCTGTCAAGCTGCCGCCGACGAGTTAGGACAATATACTCCGTAACACGCAATTGGCAGTTGCAATAATGCTGATTCAGACAATCGGGTTAATGAAATGGCCTTCGAGGTGCGGAAATACCTCAAGAACTACTAACAAAGTTTGAACAAATGCACCTTCTTCACCATAGAGGTGGACTTTCGGGCAGGAAAAGCGTTCAGAATGGAGCAATCTAGAACGGCTTATTGAAATGGCTACTAATCAACTAGTTGTTAGCTCGTTAAAGCAATCACATGATGGTTTGTCGAACAAAACCAAACGCGATAATTTCAGTATATACACAATTATTGTTACGAAAGTGAAAAGCAGATGTATTCTATCACAGTTTTTCAACGCCCGCAACAATGGCTCAACTCAAGATTGACTTTCTAGAAATAACTCACACTAGCTTCAACGAATACAGAGTTTGACACCGCAAATTTAACAAGTCACAATATCACTCTGTTGTAATAGTGACCGAAATGTCTGCAGTCAAATGCTACAACTACACTGAACGCTTTAGTGATATAAGTATTTTTTTCAAGATTGAATCTTGCTGGTTCCCTGAAAGATAAATTTTGTAAGTTTATAACCAGCTCCCAGACTAATGTGTTATTCTGCGTAACGAATTCACTTTGAACTATGTAATACAGACTAAATAATTCATCGATGTTCTTCATAAAAATTTTACAATCAGTAATGTGAGAGATGCTCTTCAAGTCATTTAATGCAGGGAAATCGTGTGGATTTTATGATCACGAAAATACACGGCATAGTGCTTAAGTGTGTAATAACTCAAGTATAAATGTGCATGTTGCACGTGTTCTCGAAATAATGGAGAAAACTGAAGTGGCCATCGTGTATTGTCAGTATTTCCTTCCAGTCTTCACGGTACCATTTATCTTGACAGAGCGGTCAGTCCTCTTTTTCAATGTAAAAGGACAAGTTGAAATAGACAAATCGTTTCTGAGAACATGGCTACTACGTGGCGCTAGTAAAATTGTCCGTTAACTTCCTCCAAAATTAAGGGCGTTTTTACGAAGATGTTATATTACGATTTCATCAGGAAGGCTTTTCATCTGCCGAACATAATACAATGCATCGATTTCCTGCACTATTACAAATAACTTCGCGTTTTGCGGTCATTGTGTTGTTCAGAGTTTTCAGTGGAGTTTAAAAAGTAATCTTCAATGTTCATTATATCTTTCATTTTAGATCGATTTTTTCGATTATCTGGAAATTGGCGGTAAAATTAATCAAGTGATGATTTTGTCTTATACAACATAAAATCTTAGAACTCTGCTCCGTTCATGACTGTGAGGATTACTATTGTCTACGAGACCCAGATGGACGACCATGTACTCATTGACAAGTGTTCCAGTTGTTAATGCTGAAACCACCGTTCGCCTTCAATTTTGAACGGCGACAAATATGTTAACGTTAACCATTATGAGTCTGGCTGTCGGTGTACCGAATAAAGCCAGCGTTGTGACAGTGCTTGTTTGTTATGGTTTAATATTTATTTTCACCATTTATATAAACATTTGAACATTCACCGTGTGCCGAATAGGACAAGCTAAATCACCACTATCGTTCGCATCCCTATTGTGACACCGTCTCCTTTTTTATATGTGATGAAGCTTCTTACTCCATGGATGTTGTTTCATCTGTGAGTAGTTTCTGTTAGACTACAAACAGTTAACTTCGTTTCTACATAGAAATTTGAGCCAGGTTGTTGGTATACTATATTTCTGGCACAGCTGCATTTTCGGTAGCTGTCATTCGATTGATTAGGTTACTACATACGTGATGAATCCTCCAGCTTTTGGACGCCATTTAACATGTTCGATTTCACTACGAATACTGGGATACGAGCACAGTTGCGCTAACATGCTTAGAGATTGTGTTTGCTGTACTAGGATGTTGTTTTCTTCAGATCAAAGACGAATTCACTAATCTGTGAACGGCATCCGAAAAAATTCGAATGTTTGCGTGGTGCAATACCTCTTTTTCGATGTCACATCAGGTATCAGAAAGTTTAAGGCTTGACTAGTTCAACCAGCTTCTTATAGAAGCAACTGCGAAGCACACTATTGGAAAGTGGCTTAGCTGTAGCTCAACTGATTCAACTTCGTTGATACAGGAGATCAATCAACATCTCAGCTGCCACGCCGTTTTCAAGGTCTTCTGAGTGCACATGTGCTAAAAATGCCGTCACCAAGCAGCCTTGGACTGAAAATTGTTAGCAAGAGCACAACGCATATTGGCTTTCTTAAATGACTACACGTCTCTCAGCTAACTGATAACCTCCGTTGATAGGAAGGCTGAAACTTTTCCGTAACATCCACTTTGTATGATGCTCATAGCCATTTATTTAACGACGACTGCAGCTTCATCTAGGTGATCAGAGAACCATCTGTTCAAGCTTATAATCCATTTCATTTTTTTGTATTTCTCATGCAAAAAGCCAACACGGATCTGACCAGTGAAGCCAAAAGCTGGGAACATTTTTTAAAATCCGCCTTCAAACGATGATTTGACCTGAAATATGACACCTGCAACCTGATATACCTTTAGTTTGACCCCATATTTTGAAACCAAATCAGCAGAAATGGCATGAACTAACCCAAAATTAACGCAGTGTTGATCGGTGAGGTTTCACATATGGAACTGAAATGAGTATCACCCGAATGGTCAGTATCTACGAAAGAAATAACAGAGTATTATAACTGCTAATCGGAAACTGAAGTCACGATGAGATTGTTGGTCTAGTTTACATTTAAGAACTGCTTGCCATAGACAGTAAAATCATACTTGCTGTGTTGAGCATCTTCACTAACGTAAAGGCATAACAAATAACTAGACGCATAAAAACAACTCCTGAAAATAGCCACATTTTTCTGGACATTTCAAGTATCCGCGTATGGTGTCAGTTTACAGTGTAGATCATGTGCAAATGTCAGCCTATTAACAATGAGTTGGTACATAACTAACTAAACTTTATTACTTATTCTCTGACGGTAAATTATAGAAGGTATGCCTCAGATGAGTAAAGATAATGTGTGGTATGTTTTATAGAAATTTTACACACTACATTAGTGCACGTAGTCCCGTTCGGATGTTTTCTCCTAGCAACTAACATGTTCATACAACAAAGTTGCACCTCGCCTCCTTCAGGTTCAGCAAGTGTGAGTGCGAAATACATCAGCTACTTACTCGTTACTAGCACAGCTTCTTCGTTTCTCCCGAAGAATGTGACGAAACATCTAGGATGGTTTGACATTCATGTCAACTTAAAACTGATTGTAATGTAAACTAGAGGACAGAAACCGACACCATCTGTATCTATTTTTACACGCTTGCTGTAAAAACAGTGTACATGAAACACGAACTCAGGGTTGCTGGTCAACTTTGACTAAAACAGAGTGGACACAATTAGTACCATGTGGTACGTTCACCTTTTGACAAACATGTGAACTCAATGACACCCACGTATTAAAATTCTGGTCAACGAGATCTGTTTTATTTCATCTCCAAAAGTTACCACTGTGTACTTTTGATTGGTAAACAATTCACTGATTACAGTAAACACAAATGACCAAAGGCAACATCGATGGTTGTCAAAACATGACCTCACAAAACATTATTTGATTTTACACAGGTTTGTTTCAAAGTTGCTGGTTGAGCAGATTGTGTGAGTAGCCGCGCCAGTTTTATATTTCTAACGTGATATTATCAAGCCACCTCACGATACTGCTTGAGTCCACGGCATTAATGAAAAACATAAAGCTCATTTTGAAATAAAAATGCAAACAGATTATACGGTGAATTGCACAGAAATAGCCATTTTTGACATTGGATCAAACTAAATTTCCGGAAATTTTCCCTTGTTGAGCGGTTACGAGATAAAACCAACTACTCTTCATCAGGAGATTAGGAACCAGAAGGGTGTATTCATCCCATCCCAGACGAATGTTTTGAAGGAGGTCCTACAAGCATCATTTCACCCGGACAATTTCGTAGGCCTAAATGCTCACTGTTGTCAGCTCAGTAATTTGTGATTTGTTATAGCCGACTTCGTTGCGTTCTGGCACCTGCATCCCCAATAACACTGAAAAATGTAAGATAAACTAGAGTACGATAGAATACACAGATGTGTGTGGCTTCGCCAACGTCTATGTGTTTCTGCTCAGGTCTCAATTGTACTCATTCCAGTGCATGTTAGCTGAACTGTATTAGTTTGTGTGAGGATACGGTTTCAAACTGAGAACACATCTTCATATAACCTAGTCGGCTATCACGAAACTAGACAACTGCGAACAGTGTATAATATCCTGAGTTAGAGTAGGCATCAATTTGTGTGTTTCTAAATGCACGAAAGAGGAACTCCATATCTCTTGTGATGTAATAAACGTTGCACAGAACTCAAATGAGCATGACTAAGCACAAGCAGTGCTGCCCATTTGAAGTTGTATCTGGATATCGATTCTGATCTGCGCTGTATCTCAGCAGGGATGTGTGCTTGGTAATCGATGCAAAAACTTTAATTAGTTATGGTAACTTATTACAGCCGAGTGCTTTAACCGTAACTTAAAACCACAGGCAGACAGTGACCGAAATCACTGTTTGTTCTTAACCGGTCACATACCACTACGACGGCAGTAATGGGTGAGGAATGATCCCCAATGCCAAGGTTGTCACAATGGAGGGGTTTATGGTTATCGCTTCGATGCAACGTCTCACGGAGTTTAAACAGCAATTGGGAAACACACAGTTACCAGCAATCTTGAATATTGGCAACATGGCGGAAAGTATCGGTATGAGCTTATTTGCAAAAATTGAAATGTACATTGTTATCAGTTGACTTGTCATCAGTTTAACTTATGCTATCAAACGCAAACTGCTGTGAAAACTGCACTTTTCTATCCGTCTATCGTTTTCGTTAGAAATTTATAAAACCAGTCAGATGTTTGTTCATCGTCTTTGTTTACCATACCATTTCACTTGGCAATTTAGAAACTGAGAAGTAGTGGGGTATTTGGTTAATATACGTTGAACTTCAGTCATCACTGATTGCAGCTACCGCATTTCCTCAGAGGTTCTAGCCAGTACCTTTGGAGCTGGTAAGGCAGCTATTATGTCTCTAGTCCAGATGATTTGGCACCCTGATCATTGCTGGCAAAAGTTTTTGGCTGTGTTCAAATATGCTGATTCGGTAGTCCTTATTGTGAGGTTATTCCCGCATTGGTGAAGGCAGGAATATGTACCAAAGACTTTTTCTTACAAGAGCCAAACTCGATTATATATATTTAGGCTGCAAATAACATTCAAGTTAGAAGTATATGGATCCATTTTTCAGTCCTCTTCAGAAGTTATGCATGATATCTATACTTGAAAATTCTATGAATGAAAGCTCGTCGACTTGAATTTACTCCCAACCTGTCTTATTTTCTCGAACTTTTCTCATTATTTTTCGGTATGCACACCTAATACACAGCATGATAATTAGTACAAGTGTATGTAATTGTCAGTTTCTCCTTCTAACGACCAGTTACTTGATTCACTTGAATCTAATGACCATTGGGAAGATTACTCCGCCTTACCTTGGTTTCAGTTTGTCATTAAACCATCCACTTAATCTCACTTCAGCTATTTCAGTGCTCTCGTCTTTCTGCTTAAAAAAACAGAGCGTTCTAGAATTAACTACATTGGACAGAATGTTCTCTAAAAAGAAAATTTGGTTTCCACTTCTCATCGGTTGATTCTATATCAGACACAAGTTGGAAATCTGTGAACAAATTTTCGTTACATTTCACGTAGACTGAAGTAACGCAGGTCTGTTAAACTACTCCGGGGATGAAATCCAGTAATCATGCTATTCATTATACATCCATCAACTTGATTAAATACCATGGTGAAGTCGTTATGATCAAATTACAAATCCCTAACACCAACTGGACCTCACTGTCAAGTGACTGCAGTTCTTGAGTTCCCCAAATATTTCGATTCAGTCCATTTTAATCAGAAACACCGTAGCCAAGCTCTATGTTTAGCGTCGACCAGCAGGGCATATCTTTACCACTGTTGTCACACTTTCGTGCGGCAGCCATGTTGACCATTGCACCCTTGATATCACATTAAGCCCGGATAAACTGTAAGATGTAAAAGCTCAGTTACATTCGCTTGCGAATTTTGCTCAGATTGTCTGATCATCTCGGAAGGGGACAAAGCAACTGCCCAGATAACTGCCCTCGATAGCTCTATGACTGGTGTCCTTTTCAGATTGAAATAATGACAGTCATTCAACTTGTCTGGTGATATTTCGATCACTGTTAACTGAGACGGGGTTTTATTAAAAACAAGGAGAACACAAGCTACAATTAGCAAACTGCGATGTTTCATTTGTGTTAACCGAATTTTTCTGTTACTCACACCAAATAAAGAGCAATCAATTTGAATATTTGTCAGTCAGTAATTGATGGATCGTTGAATTGGAAGGTATAAACTGTCATGTCTTCAGCACAGTATTTAAGTTATATGTCTAAAACGAATGTACAACGTTTCCGTGGAAGAAATGAGACCGGCCACTGTAAGTGATTCACCTACGTTCGAAGTATGATCAGAGTTTGATTTATAAAATAGCTGTGTGACAGAGTGTTGTATTTCAGAAAATAAACCGTTTGTCTTGCATGACTGTGTTAACAGTGTTACTGGCGGACTTGGGACTAGATAACAATTGCTGGATGATCTCATGTTTCAATAGTGGAGTCCGGTTGTCGGTCTTTTACTGAACAACGTTCTCCAGATGTTGTTAATATTTTGCACATTTATAGGCTACCTATACTTAATAATGAAAACTCTGTCAGAAGATCATAAAACTCAATTGAACGTGAACTAACCGCTCAAATGGTAACACAACCTGGTTTATGGTAAGTAAATTGGGGTGAGACAAACATTTTACCCCAAGGTGTAAAGATAATCTATCAGATAATGGATGGTGGCCACTGTCAACTGACAACCGTCTAGCTAGGTGGCTCACTTTTTATTTTGCTTACGTGCTTTAGCATGGTCAACAGCTACCGTGATAGCCAGATTATATTCACATCTGCCAAGTGGTATCGAAACCCACACCAACCAGTCATAGAGTGTGTTTACCACATTAACGGTACTTACTTTGCCTCTGGTCACCTCTCATCTAGAATTGATTTGAATCTCTCACTCTCATGCGATATATAATCTGATGTAGAAACGTTAGAAGGAAACTGTTTCACATGCTGTTCTTAAATGAATGGTCTTTCACATTGCCTCAGGAACTGGACTGGAGTATGGTATCCACATTCCACCCTGTTGAACAAGGTGTGTTTTACTAGCGTTTATTCGGTTAGAAACATTTTTCTTTAGACTGCTTATCCAGGTGAGGTACTCAACTCGGTTCTGAGCGTAGTAGTGTCAAAAGAGGGATAACATCTACGACTGCAATCATTCGTCGTTTATTTTAGTGTTCAAAATTTTAGCATTTTCTATAACACTTACGAGCATCTTATGTTGACTATCTCTTCATACAGGGAAAAAACAAAATGTTTTCTGCATTTTTTCGACTTAATTCGGGGATTTAATTGCAATGAAACAACATAAACAAGTGTATGGTTGCAAGATTCATGACACAGTCACAATTGGATGAGATGGAGTAATTCCACTCTATCGATCAAACTCACTAGATAGAAGCTATCAACCACTGCTATCTGTCGATTGTTCTATCAAAACATTTTTGTTATCAGCCCAAAAACGACTGACAGGCTGGTCTGCGGCCATGGTGGACTCAGCAATCAAACGGAGTGTTAATCAAATTATGTTATATTAAATCACATCACGTTAATGGTTTACTCACCCAAACGGCGAATGTTCAATGTTCTCATGTGAAACATTCCAGCTGAGTGAATGACAACGTTTTCTCAAAGATAATCCAATTTGCTTGGTTTGCGATACGGAGAAGAAACGTAAATTAAAAATAGATTGATATGCGACATGCGCAATGGCACAATATACTGAATAGCTTACTGATGCGCCCTAATATATGGTAATCAAGCATGATTAACAAATATCCAACAGATACACTAAGTGTATCCTAAGATAAATTTCAACGCAAAGAGTTTGGAACAACAGGCAAAAGATAAGTGTTTGCTACGAGTGAGAAGCTTGACAGTTTTGATAAATTAGATGAGACCCAACTACGAGAAGTCAGTACTTCGACTGGATTCGAAACGGTAGCAGAAACACCATGCCAAAACGCAGCGAGCGCAGTACCGGCTAAACTACAAGACCACTCCAGGAGTTCGAAAATTTCACATTGGGACTCGGTTACTAACTCATTCCACTGTCTCATATGAAATCCACCAAATTGTCTAGGAGATCGATTTCTCCCGACATGATTTCTAGAACAGTTTAAACTGGAATCCACCAACGCCACTGTTGCAAGTCTCTAGCAATCATTTAGAGGTTTTGGAAAAAAGACCACAAAATAAAGAAACGTTTCTAGTTTAAAAAAGATTCATTGGTAGTCCTGATATAAGTTTCTAGTGACTCACGATTTGAAGCATTGAGTCACTTTGAGCCATTCGAACAAAATGGTCAGAAGACACAAAAATTACAAGATGAATTTGTTTTACACACTCTCATTAATCATAAACCTTTGATTGGTTTAAATACAAAACAACAAGACTTGAAAGTACAAATAGGGATGGACTGTGAGTGATATTCACAGTCAAATGCATGGAAAGTAATGATTGATAGTCGGTTGTTTTTGTGCGCTCAAAACCGGCTTCACATCGTCGATCAGCAATAATTTGATATACTTGAGAATTTGTGAGATGTTTGCGTTTATCATGACCTTAAACGAAGATGCGATATTAATTCTGTGACCTGTGGCCGATGAGTGCCTTGCACTGGAAGGAACGGCGTTTCGTCCGCCTGTGTGACGTGCAAAATTAACGGAGGAGCAGCTATGCCCACCTAGATAAATGAAATTATGCAGCAAACGTTAAGTCCACCTGCTGAAGCACAGACGTTGTTTTAACCATACCTGAAACGATAGTTCTTCACATATAATTAATTTGACAACACAGGAATGGATCGCTGAAAATAGTAGCACCAGGATCTGTGACAACTAAGTAACAAAAGTGATAAAACACGGCATTTGTCAGAAAACCTGTTTGTTTTTCAAATAGGTACTGTCAACAGTCGAACTAATTCGATATAATTATAATAATTCTTACCTACCATAAACTTGGTTCAGTACAGGCATTTATTTATCAGTGTCACCAAAACGTCTGAACTAAATTGTGTGACTGGTAGTTTATCTAATGTGAGCTTGGCCTAACAAACCTTTTCATCCGAATATTCCTCTAAATGCAGCTTTTGCATTAACGTTTAATTTAAGCTGACTTTTTCCGAAAAAAGTTCATCTATTGTTTCAAATAACCAGCCACGGCTGGAATTCAAACTGCGATTCATCTTCACATGTAGCAACCACATTGACTGTTGTGCTGTTCACAGAATAGTAAGCAAGACCGATCAGTCATAATGACCTACGGGTAATTCACTGATTGGCTGAACGCCTGTAGAGAAGAAGCAAACATTTCGGTTGACCGTGCAAATGCAGCAGTTCAGTCATATTTAATAAGAGTATAGTATACCCGATAAGAGGGAGAACGAGGGTTTGCCAGAAATCGTTTATCAAGAACGTAACACTACTACAAAGTAAGAAAAGGGTAAGGAACAATGTGGAACCTTACGTCACTGTTCTTTCAGGAAATTTGTCTTCACTTGGGGCCTCCTCCTGAGAGATTACACGAGCCGCCGAATCTGCAACACAAGGGAAGGGGGCAACGATTAGCCGCGGTTTAAAAGCATACGACGCATACCTTCTCACTTCCGGTTTCACACTACACTATACTCCACTACATAAATCAGCGTCCTCTATGCCAAGCCCCTGCCCCTCCGGTGTAACCTCAACTTCTAATCCTATCTCTGGAACACTGTCTGCATCTCCTCCTGGGTCGGTGTCGTTGCCATCCGTGGACGGTTTCAGGCGGTTACAATGGAGAACTATCGGCGGACTAGTTGGGAATTCCGGATCTGTTATCACGCAAGTCGAGTCAGACATCATACGTTCTACCACAAAGGGCCCTTTCCATTGTGTTTGCAATTTTTGAGGACATCCGGATACACCGTCTCCTTGTGTAGCCAAACTTTATCTCCAG
>LUCH01002240.1:84380-94408 GCA_013368495.1 Paragonimus heterotremus | reverse complement strand
CTCGTCCAAACTGAATTATTTCAACAGTTTTCCGCCCGCAGTTCCGTAAAATAACGGCGAAATCCTTCGAAGATACATTTGCACGTATTCCCCAAGATGACCTTGAAATATTTGAAACGTCGTCTTTACTTAACTTTGTAAAAGATAAATTAGCTTAACATCTCATTTTTTGGACTAAAACTGTGGAACGGACTAACTATCTTTTTTCTTGTGTGTAAATCAAACGTTGTGAAATGTGACTATTTTCCCTCTGATTACGTTTTCAGTTGTCACCAGGTTTCATGTTTGTCTTGTTATATATCCATGTGTTGCTTTGTACCGCATGTAATTATCTGTCATGATCGCGCACCCCCAAGCGTGTTTCTCACAAATGCGTAGAGAATTATATATTGCTATTATTATCACGTATCGTAATCTGTCGGATGTTTCGGTCAATGTGCAGACCGCTCTATACTTGTGGTGCCTTGTTCAAGATGACAAGGGGCCGAGCTGTAGATGGATGTAATACTCTCGGGGGTAGACAGTGGTTGCTTTCAGTCGACCTCGGGTCATGTGGGCCCACATCCTTCTCTATGTCGGCTGGTTTCAGTCGACCAGTTGGGACGGATCTTTTTTGTCCGGACCTCTCAACAATGAAATGTTCTGTCGCGCCAAACCACTTTGTATTTGCCGAGGTATCGTGGTTGTAGTGATTTCCTGGCGACGTCCTGGCGCATGGACACAAATTTACATGTGAACATATCCGGAGATATTTGTCCTCGACGCCTGTGTTGGCGGGTTGATGCGAAACGAAGGCTGGACGAGTGTTGCCGTGAACGTCAAATGTAATCTTCACCTGGGTCTGAATGAGTTGAGGGTGGAATCAGTTCTCCCAGCAGTTACAGGTTTGCACCGTAAACTAATTCGTAGGTAGTACAACCGATGTCCTGTTTGAGGGCATACCGGATTCCAAGGAGAATGAGTGGTAGGCGCTCACTCCACTCCATTGCGTCGGAGTGAGAGATTGTCGAGGCTTTTGGTTTTCGTTGAAAACGCTCAACTATACAATTAGCACAAGGATGACATGCTGTTTTTTTAGTGTGCGCGCAACCCAGTAATTGCGCAAAGTTGCGAAAAAGAGAAGACTGAAGCTGGGTGACTTGATCCCTAGTGATTGTAGATGGTACACCAAAATTAGCGATCCAATGCTCCAAGAAGGGTTCAGCAGTTGTCTCTGCTGAAACACCTCCAGTGGGTACAGTTAAAGGCCAGTAGGTAAAAAGGTCGGTTACGGTCAGTATGTACGTACGATCTTTGAAGGGTGGCAGTGGGCCAACGGTGTCAAGGTGAGCAGGGGAGAGCGAGCATCCGGCCAAGAGAATGTGCCAGGTGTGATAACCGTATGCTTGTGCACTTCAATTTGACACTTTACCTTTGGCACTCAATACACTTTTGCGACCAGAGGCGAACATTTTTGTTCATAGAAGACCAAACGAAGTGTTATGCTACCAGCTCCGGTGTGCTGCGTTTACGGGGTGAGACAAACAGTGGAAATGATCAAAAGCAGTACGTAGGTAGGAAAGTGGAACAAACGGTCCAGGTGCACCTGATGAACTATCGCGTAAATGTCACCAGTTTTTGTCCATAGATGAATAGTGAATAACTTCAATAACTTACACATCGAAACGTCTTCATGTACTCACTGCGCTGCTGGACAGTGGCCATTTCAGACAAGTCAGAGCACGGTGACGATTGTACTCAGTGGACATCAGGACGTGTCAGCGCTTCAGTAGCAGTATTAGCATCGTCACGTAGGCGTCAAATGTCTGTAGACAGTTGGGAGATGTAGTCCAGATGCCTGATTTCACGCGAGGGTCATCGATCAGGTTTGGCATGAAAAACAAACGACGGATGCTTGTGGTCTGTTTGCACGACAAATTGTTGGCCTTCCAGAAGGTGTCGGGAGTAACTGATCGCCAAACAAATAGCCAGTAGTTCACGTCCGAAGCTACTGCACTTTTTCTGTGCTGGTTTTGGCTTCTAGGAGAAAACTGCCAAGATTTGCTGCTCACCTTTTACGAATTGTTCTAAGACTACGCCAAAGGCAGCATTTGATGCATCCGTGGTGAGATTAAGAAGTGCGTTTGGATCGGAACTAATGAAACGTAGTTTAGCGTCGCTGCATATGGCTTCCTTTGCCGCTCACGAAGCTTCTTTGGTTTCGGGTGGAAGTTCCATGGACTTGTATTTTGAGTTCATCACGTCGGTCATAGGTTTTTAAATGTCCGCGCAGTTGAAAATGAAACGCCGCAAGTAGCTGAGTATGCCAGGAAGTCGTCCGAGTTGAGTCATCCTAGTAGGAGTCGAAAAAGTTGAGTTGTGAGCCAGGCTTTATCAATGCGACGCCTCAGGAAATGCAATGAGCCAAGTCAGAAGGCACATGTATCAATGTTGATTTTAATATTTTGTAGCGCGGAACGATTGAAAGCCACGCGAAGATGTGACAAATGCTCCCTCGTTTGAGCGGCTGGCTACCAGGACATCGTCGATTTAGACGTAGGCAAAAGCAGTTCACGAAGTGTTTCGTCCATGAATCACTGAATGGTTGGGCCGCATTATGGAGCCCGAAGAACATCCTAGTGACCTTAAACATTCTAGAAGGTGTTGTAACGACTGTCTTCAAAATGTCCTCTGTGGCGACCGCTCTATGATAGCAGGCGCGTATTAGATCTAATTCAGAGAAAATAGTGGCATCGGCGAGGTCTAAAAAAACTTACGGAAAGGTGGTATAGGGTACCTAACCGGGATCGTTCACTTTTTAGGAGCGCGTTGATCCCCGTTAGGTCGCCGATTGCCCGAAGATTTAATAAGTACCGTGTGTAGCGGTGTCGTCCGAAAGCCGTTTGAAGGTCGAATTGTGCATAACTGAAGCATATGATCGAATTCAGCCGTGATTAGTTTGAGTTTGTCCGGGTGTAAAGAGTGTGAACGAGCGACTACTGGAGGACCGCGTGTTGTAATATAATGCTCCACATCGTGCTCAACCATCTCGGCATGTGGGCAAGGTAGACGTAAGAAGGAAAATCTTTCAACAGTGCTGTGAATCTTGGTGTTGGTGGAACAGCAGGCTGAATGCCAATTAATACGTTCGTTGTTCGGAGGCCATTTACTGTGCAGGCGGTAGTGTTGTCACTTAGCTTGCGTCTCTTGCCATCAACGGAAAGGTTGGAGTGCGTCATGAGGTCGGCACCGACGTGTGGCGTTCGAACGCCTGTAAGCGAGAATATCCGTCGAGAACATGGCCTGAGACTGAGGCCGAGAGTGAAGTTGCTTTCCCCGAAAGTTTTGATGCGACTTTGATTCGCGACCTGTAAAGTGTACTGCCCAGATTGAGGTCGATCATTTAGTTGCGCGGAATAAAGCTAAGCTCGGCTTAAATATCAATGAGGAATCGCAAGCCAGTCGATCTACCAATGGTATAAAATAGGCGACTAGTACTTGTTGGGTCAGCGACAGTCGTCACAGTTACTGGCTGGCCTGTTGGCTTGACGGTGACACGTGGCAAGCTCGGAGTATGCACGGCTGGGCGCACTTCTTTGCTTTGTGCCGACATTTTTGGTGGTACCAACACCATCTTGATGGACTACGGGGGTTAGATCGTGCACGGCTTTTTGATGGACGCCCCTTCAGCTCACTCGTCTGCGTAGCCGTACTGTCCAGACGGCAGCATATCTTCTGCACCGAAAATTTAGACCATTGTTGGTTGTTGGCACTGAGGGGGACGACGCGGAAGCGACTGTAGTTGTGGCACACAACGGTTGTGAAAGGAAGGTTTCCGATACGTTATCTGCAAGGGCTGTCAATTTGTCGATTGCGTTTGCCTCAACCATGAAAGCCAAAGTATGCTGTAACGCATATGGCAGCCTTCCGTCCATACCTGCATTAAGATAGCATCACCAGGCTTCCGCGAGCCCCAAACGGCCTCATATGACGTAACATTTGGGTGGGGCGGATCGATCACCCAGCTCGACCGAATTGAATAATTCATATAACAGTTAAGCCTCTGACTTCTCAATCCGTTTTATGATGGCTCCTTTCAAAAGGTTACGGGGGAAATTGGAGGAGTTCCGATTCCAGTAGATCTTCCACTTCCGCAGCGATATCAAAAGAAAGGGATTGCACCATGTGTGAAAATCTCATTTCTTCTGTTACCCGCCTGATAATAAGGACAGCCTCAATATGATGGAACCACTGTTAAGGATTTCGGGGGCGGTATTCGATCAATTTTAAAACATCATTGTGTTTGGTTCTAATATCCAGGTCCGTATAACTCCCAAGCGTTGACAATAATACCAAAAGTGGCTGAATCATTGTTTCCAAAAAAATAGTCGGGCTCACCGGTTTTTTAGCGGCCTATTCAATTAAATGATAAAAATGACCGAAAATATGATAACGCCAAACAAGTCGTAATGGTAACGGATAGGCAATAAAGATGGGCGTACAAATAAAACGGAAGACGTATCGGCAAAATAGGAACGACTCAGTTATACGTCAAGGTCCACTAAATCGAATAATTCACCACAAAAGAGGAAGACAGTGCCAGAGGGCAAATTTAGTAGACGACAGGTAGATAAACCCACAGTCGACTTGGGATGACGAAAGTTGAGAGACGACAGATCAACTGATACGCGGTGCTGACGTATTTCGTTTTGTAATTGCTGCACCAGCCAAAAATCCGCACAAATGGGGAAAGGAGGGGCGATGCGCAGCAAATCCCGTTTATTCGGGCAAATTTAAAACGTGACGGTGATGGTGTGCGACAAGTTTACAGATAAAGCTAAGGCAATCGTGTAGTTTGTCGGTATGGTCTTTCAAGGCTGAAACGAGTTGGAAACAGCCATTCGGGCGCGGACAATACTTCTTCAAAGTTTTCGTGAAATATTAAAATGCGTAGTTCAGGACAAGCGTATGGATTTTTCCAGAATAATAATTGTGTTGCAATGAGAAAAATGGGCTATACCTAAAAATGGCCTATATTCGCACTTTTGTTGAGAAAAATATTTTGTCTTGTTTCTATCAAGTGATCATTTTGACCTTCGTGATCGATTTTGCGTTCAGAAAATGTTTCCGTCCAACTTTTCAAAGTGCAATACACATTTCCTTCTAGCAGAAACACTCAATTTTGTGTGGTTTGGGAGGTACACATGAATGTGGAATTTCCGCCCACACTGCGTCCACATTGCATCTCGTACTAACTATTGAGGTGAATCCCAATGAAAGCTATACCACCACGTTTGTGAGTTGTTTATGTGACTGAATCATTTTCAGTCTGCTTCCCTGTGAGTATTTGAGGTAGAAAACAGTCGATTATCTGTCATTCATAAAAGCGACTGCACCTGATATAATTACCCGGTTGTTTCTATCTGCGCCCCATATGGGACAGTGTAAATGGGGGTGATATGTCCAACTCTTTCATTAAAATCCCACATACCATCCAGTTTATCCCTTTCCAACCATGTTTGAGTGCAAATTGTCACCTGTTTGCCGCTCGGTTCCCTCTAATTCGTTATTTTCCTGACGATAACACTGACTCTCACCTGTACCGTTTCAGCTACAACAGTTAGGTCCTCGTACCGTGGATACTCATGACTCTGATGACTGTTTGCCTGTTTTCGTCAGCTACCGACTGAACCGATGGTTATCAGTATGTTTTCCAATTTTTCGCTTGCCCATATTTCCCATTTAAGATCCCGGAATGCCATCCCAAGAGCTCCATGCTTGTCAGACCACGGATAATCAGTGTGGCTTGATGTTAGTGGAAGTTCGGCGCTGGACGACTCCATGACCGCTCAAAGGCGTGCTGTTTATTTCCTTTATACTTCTTGTTTAGAACGCCAATGACCAGCCCCCATGCAAAGGTGGTATATGTTGCTGGAACTTCCGTGTTGGCTGCAGTAAGCTCGACGTCTCAATGGGATGCCAGGGATTTTGTCCGAAGGTATTTTCGCTTATCTGTTTTACAATTTAGAGAGCTTGAGGTGAATCGCTAGATGTGCAACCAAGGACGCTGTTTCTTAGCCGGTTAACAGAAGATAGCTGTAGATTACACAGAGGTAGTGCTCAATGTCGGTTTGTGCCAACTTCATGAGCGGTACTTACGTTTTTATTTAAATTGCGTATTGGATAATCCATGAAACAATTGCTGACAGCTGATTTAAATATGAAGTTGCATAATCAACACCATGTGGAACTAGGGACACCAGATATTTTGCGACACTGTAGGCAGATAGCTACCACTGCAACAGACTATTTCTAGGCATACTGTGAACTTTAATCCGAGCGAACTGATTGCCACATTTGCTGCTCGTTGTATTCGAGCATAACCTTGTTTGGCAATGTGGTAGCCAGTAATTGGGTAAACTTATGAAGCTACATGAACCAGCAAATATAAGGAAAGTCATAAGCTTTCCAGAAATCACCAGATATTAACGACGCCACGACCTATGGTTGGACACACTGACGTCTACGCTCGACAATCAGCCACGAAGTAAGCTGAAAATAAAATGGAAGTGTCGGATTTCCTGGGTTACAGGTACACCGTTATCTCCATCATTCAAAGGGGCTTCTGCAGCCTTCTTTCTTTCCATACCGCCTCAGTTGAAGTCCTCTTCTTGCTGTGTGTGCAGGTCTGAGGGTAAGCGTTACATAACTTCAGAGGTGTGACATTACTTGCCAAGGCCAGTGACGTCCGTGATATCATTTGCCAATACTTCCACTTTAACTCTGCGCAGATGGGCAACACGAAGCTCATCGTCCGGTGTAACCAAGTCACCGGTAATTACTGGTGATGGTCGGAGTTTCTTTCGATTTAAACGTCGGAGGCAATAAACTGTTTGAGATGAATGCAACTAAAACATGAATAGTTCATGAAATAACAACGTGGCTAATGAGGGGTTTCAGCTGCCCACTACATAAGGGGTAGTGCGACATATCAGCATTGTGCGCACACTCTGAATGGAAAATTAGCCGGTGACTGCCGCATCGATAACCAGTCATGTTACAGGATCACCACAATATCCACAAGGCACCCCCATGTTGACGTACTTCTCCCATTCTGGCTGTTTAGAACTGCAAGACTGAACAAGGGAGAAGTCCGTCTGTGGTAAGGATACCTTATCATTTGCGATAGACTGGTGGGTCAAGACTATGATAGCCTTGAAAATGCGACTTCTTGTACTGGAATTAACATCCTGCAGCTTGACCGATACCTGATGCAGCATATTGTGATCTCGTTGAAATGGGTCAGTAACATCAACAGTTACTTCTCGGCGAAACAGGCTGCCTCCAGAGAAATTGTATTCGGCAAGCCACTGTCGATGGACTGAGAAACTGCGTTGAACATATGGGACTTTCGTTAACAAAAACTCGCTGTATGGATATCAATCTTTTTGAGACGGACAGCAGATGAATGCATGGTAACCACATGGGCCAGTAGAAATTGCCATTACATGTACCATCACTGATGTATATCGTCTGCTGTATGCCCTGATGGTTTACCCGAGACTAAAAATCGCTATTACATAAGATGCGACTACCTTGAACTCGTCGTCGACAGCGCGGTGGGGAGCACCCTCATCGAGGTGCTTCAACACCAGCTGACTGGCGAACGTCAGCGCTAACCACTTCATGGCCAACACAACCATGAATGCACTGCATCACGAACTCCCGCATTAGCCACTCGCTATGGGACCAAATATTACTGATGGCCCTGGCCAAATTACCTCGTGGGTGAGTGCGCCGCTTAAATCGCTCCTTTGCTTCCTCCAGAAGATCGTTTTTCCGATGTGAACGACCCTTGATTGTGCATGCGTGACCCACCTAAGCTTTATATACAGTCAACTGTACATTAAGTAGTTCAAAACTTTCCGGTCTGTGCGTCTGATCAACGCAACATTTGGGTCGAAAATTAACCACGAATGGAAAGTTTTTACTCACTGTTTGAAGTTATCTAGAGTGGCGTGCGATGAAATAAGTACCGACTTCTAAGTGAATTTGTCTAAATGGTGATTATGTGGTTGATTGAAACGGCATGTCGAATATGAAAATAACATTATGTCGCAACCAAGCACGGCTCGCGCTGCTCGCATTTGGGACGCCATTTTGTCCATTTCAAACGTTCTCACAGATACGTTGTCCCCAATCACATCACGGAATGTATCAAAGGACGCAGTAAAGCGTACTTTTCATTCAGAACATAGCCACACATCACGAGCAGTTCACGGCCCATCCAGTCAGTGACGAGAAATTTATACAGCTTCAAGCTACGACCGCGGGATGAGCTGAGAGGACCCATTTTCGGTGGTTGGTTCCGTGCGTGGCATCGACGTTGACCACATCATGAAACGTCTGAACAACCGCAGTTACTGCCTTTGTACGAAACATATGTGCATGCATCTATTATTTTCGTCTCTGATGACACGCATTATGCCGGTTTTCTTTGTAGGATGAAGAAATTTCGGCAGATTTTCTGCAGCATTGGTGTGCTCCAACTCACTTACTTACTGTCGAGGGTTTCAACCGACGACGAATGTTGTAAATATCCGTTGTCGTTATATACTAGCCATAAACATCCCCAGCGTATTGCTTCAACTCTGCAGTTGGAGTGTTGTATTGGAACAGATGCCTACAGTCGCCCACTTCGCCTGCAGCGAGCCGAGGATTTGTTGGGTGCGCATCACGCAGGAAGGCAGTTAGGTCTTGGTTGTGCTATAATGTAAAAGAGCTAACAACCAACATGATAATCTTCCTAACGACGTTCAGACGTGTATCACAAGAACCGTGCGATGGAAGCTGAGTGAACTCAACCCGTTAAACACGTCGTAATTTGCGGCTTTCGCTCCTACGTTGCCTGTATTTGATACACAGATACGACATCTATCACGTAACCTCAAGAATACTCACACGCATATCGTCATACTTCAGCCATCCGCTGGTTGATTTTTCGTTTAAACCAAGCACGCTGAAAACCCTGTTCGTCATATATTTTTCCAAACAACTAAACTCCTTGAAGCCAGAGAATTCCCGGGCCTGGAATACATCTTTTAACCCCACCGCCCAAAATCAACATAGAACAAATAACTATTGATCAAACGTGAAAAGTTACTTCGGAGGAGGACATGTGCCATCACAACACTTACCATTAACATGATAAATATTGGCGTCAAATAAAGGACAAACTAAATAACGGTCGGTTGAAAATACCTTTCAATGCTTGTGATCATTTTTGTCGCAAATACCGACAATTTTCGAACATAAACAGTCCATTCACTTCAGAAGTTTGAAAAAAACAGTCAGGAAACAAAAAATGGTAGATGCAAGCTTTTCGTCTTGACTCATCAGTGCCAAATATACAATAACATGAAACGGATTTTTAAGTCGGACAGTTAGGTGTAGTGTGGATAGTCTTATTTAGCGATTTTATCGTAATATTGCGGGATATTCATGGATCTCTCAATAATTTCTTGTTTTAAGACAGATTTTGCCTCTTACGGTTAATGCGGTGCTGAAAACTATCCGCAAGGCGTTATTGCGAATTTTCAGCTAATTTATGTAGGATCCGGAAATATGGGGCAATATTTCGGTGACATCTTTTAATAAGCCGGAAATCCTCAGTTTCTGAGACAAAAATGTTGACGAGCTTTGAAAAGTTTGTTTTAACCAACAGTTAACCGGTTTGTCCTTCATTTCGCACGCAGGTTGAAAATACTCATGGTGGGTGTTGTGATTGCACTTATGCGTTTTCATGTGAAGTGTGTGTTTATGTTCGATTAATAGTTAATCGTTCTATGTTAATAAATGAGTAATTGTTTTTTAATTTGGTTTTAGGTGATGGATTATCTACAGGGATTCAAAGATTCATTCGAGGATCAGGAAGTTTCTAGCTTCCAAGAATTTCGAAGTTGTTTGGAGAAATATATGAAAGAATACAGTGTTTTTTACGTGCTCGGTTCAAGTAAAAATTCGAACAATGGACGCCTGAAGTGTGATAG
>LUCH01002240.1:14285-80965 GCA_013368495.1 Paragonimus heterotremus | reverse complement strand
ATATTTTGGTTATTTTTATCATTTGACTGATTAGACCACTACACCCTGATAAAAATGTTTAGCACATTAAAACAAACTTATTTCCTACAGCAAAATAGGCCCGTTTCATGTTTCCTGAAACACTCCGTCAATCACCATTCAGAATTTATTGAAACCCACTTTTTATCGGTTCACACAAATGCGCATTTACTCCCTGCGGACAGTTTTCAGCTAATGCGGTCCACTTACACCGGCCAACGTTGAATGAACCGCACTAAACTTTGAAAAACACTAACATAGATGAGGTGAACTTCCATAGTAAATGGTATTATCTGTTATTTAGCTCTCTTTCGTTCTTGCTATGAAGCTCGTCGTTGGGTACTTAGTTTTGTTTTAACTTACTGCTTACCCGACTGTCGGCCATCTCTTTCGTCTGGTTAGGATGAAGCGGACGAGTCGGTCTCCCGATGAGGAAAATCTCGTTGCCGGGAAAGTCATTATAGAGAACCTTCCTCGGCGTTCCGTTGCAACCAGTGATGTCCACAATTGGCTGAAGAAGTACGGAAATATTTTAGGTTAGTCATATTCCTGGTTAACCCGTGGTTAACACAGTTCTTATGTTTATCGTTGGTTTGCTAACATATGGACTGCATGTTTAGGTTTTTCTTGCCCCTCTCATGTATACTTTTTTGATGTTTTGCTTGATTGTCGCTCGACCAATACACTTAACAGATTGTTCGTACAATTAGCTATAACTAATGTGCTATCCCACTCATTATTGGTTCTTCAAGATTAGTCGTTCCCATATAAGCTTTGTGGCTTCAGTAACCCATGAAAGCATCAGGGTACAGCTGCTTAAGCCGCCACACATTCTCTGCTTATGTCCATTCAGATCTCTCGTCCATTTCAGTAAGCGAAAGTGCACACCCTTTCTGTACGGTTTGCTTTTTGGGAGCCAGTTTGTGTCCGCACCACTTGTAACCATTACTTTGGAGGGATTTGGTGGGGCAACTTCTGTCTCCCCGCAGTATTTTGCACACCAACCGACAACAATACACATATTTCGTATCTCTGGAGTCCCCGCGGTTTCTGTATAGTAGCGAGTTTAGTACAAGGTGGTAAGCTATTTTTTAGCTGTCTCGAGTAGTAAATATTGCCACTGGATGAATGCTTTGTTCCTTGGTGAACCTTAACATGGAGTATATCACTCCAGACCAACCTTTTTCTGCGCCCAGTTCGCCCTTGTCTTGTTGACACGTTCTGTTCAACTGGCATCTATCTCACTGGGACAGTTCGTTCGCAGCGTACATTAGGCGGCCTCGTCGGACTTGATTCTGGCGGTCTGTTCGCTCGTGACTCCTGTTAGTTTGTCTTCATATTTCCGCTCAAATGATAGTTTGTTTACATACAACATCATGATTTGAGTGCTGATGGTGTTGCAATGCTCGGCAATCTTCAAGGGATACATTACGTGTAACTGACCGATTAGTGGTCGATCTGTGTTCATAGCTGAGGTTGATTGGACCGTGGCGTAAATTCCCCTCAGGCGTTGGACTTCTGAGACCGTGAGGTACCCACTTGCGGTCGTCTCTCTCGACTGTTGATGCGCTGTATGTGGATATCATGCATTCCTTCCAACCGTTTGCTTTCGTAAGACTCGCCAAATGATATATTCCAATTACCCGCTAATGCGTTATCCCAGTGTTTGATCTATTTCGGAAGGTACGCTGGTGTAATGAACTAGCCGTTCTCGTGACCTGCGCTGGCAGGCTGATCGTGTTAATTCTAACAGCTCACAATCGAGCTGAGCAAACATTACTAAGTCTGTGAATTCGATACGCACTCTTGCTTGGTCTCACGATTCAGTTTCAACTTCATCCAGGACCTTAACGAAGAAGTGCTAGTATTGATACTCATCAAATGGTGACCGGTTGTTTGTTTGCAAGGCGTGAGCGCGTTGATGTTTATTTGAATATAGACGTAGCTGTTTTTTAGCGGTTAGGTCCCCACTCCCTCTCACTTTTTTCTCTTCCTATACAGGGTTTGCTTTTTCTTCTTCGCGGTTTTAGCGTGAACCACTGGTGTATTGCTGTCTATGATGATGATGATCGCAAATGACTGATCTTTCTACGGTTGTTGATTCGTTTCGGGGACATGGAACACACCATGTTCCGGATATGACAAAAGTAGTTCGACTTACCTTGTGGCCATCATATCGCATTTCACCCTCGGGTTTTGCCAGCACTAAAGCGAGTATGCACACAGAAGTTACCCTACTCAAGTGCTTTTGTCGGATATGAGCTGTAGTACGTTGGGAAAATTCTTGAGTTCCGGCTACTCGCCATTACTCGAAAACCTTCATTCTGACCTTCTCGTTTACAGGACTTTCTCTGATACTGTTGGTTCATTCGTCCTTCATTTCCTGCTGTAACTGTCCGGTCTCCCACCTCCACTGGGACTTTTATAATGCACGACACTGAAAGATGCGCCGAATGCTTCAGGCAATCTCGGTGTGAGGTTTCTTTCCGGTAGTCAGCTCACTGGCGTAAAAAAGGCATTGATATTGTCTCCCTTTATCTCTCATTAATTACAACCCGCCCTGGGACTTAACAGAAGGTACCGTATTTCAGGCCGCCGCATCGCAGCATTCACGAAGCAACTTAACAGAAAGTGGTTAAACCCGACAGCGCTGTAAAAGTGTGTGGAACAAGGAAGAGACAGAAGTGACAGGAATACGAGCACGCCGTCGACCGCTTCAGGTTGGCCTCTCAGATAGCATTTTCAACTGGCGATCTGTGTTCACGAAGACACCAACCGGGCAGGCGAAAATTCCCTACTTCACCCAAACACCCAAAGTCGTCATGTTTCGTGATCACATCGTTGCCCGAACACCGCACGGTTTTAGTCAACTGTTGGTGATCTCAATGAATAATGTGTGGTCCGCGAACGATCAGCTGGCATGGAAGGCACGTGACCCAAGTGCCATGGGTTGTGCAACCTGATTACTGGGCCAGTTGACAACGTGTTCCGAGCGTTCCGAAACACGCGTTAGGCTACGTCATAATCCCACTCAATGGGCAGAGAAGTGACTGGTGGAAACAACGATGGTCAAATACATCATGTCTGTTAGTGTCATTGTCATGAACAGACCTCGTCTCCAAACCGTGAAGCAAAACAATGCATACAAGCTTCCCTTCTCAACGACAACTGGACCTCTTTTCGGCGTTATATATGATGCAGGCTGGCGACGGCAAGACGTCCCCGCTGTTCTCGCTGGTACTTCATCAGATGCAGTGTAGGCTGACGAAATGGTGTTGCTCAAGCATACGAAACCATATACAGTGTCAAGCTGATTTTCTTCACTAAAGCGCGTGAGACTGAGAACATTCTAGGCGTGAAACAGCACTTTACATTTCGAGGGCGCATCCCACGGAAACCAGTCCAACCAATCAGCTTGTCCAGCATGGTAGGCAGTCAGCTTATAACGTTGGCACTGGCATATAAGCGAAGGTAGTCTGTTAATCGGTTTCGTCTGAGGCGTCGTAACAGCTATCGGTGACCGTCGATAGGAAGATTCATAACGTCGGTATACTATTTTGCTGTGTAACGGTAAAGTTAGGCCTTTTCGCAATAAGGCTGTGAGCAGATTTATTTCGATTAACGTCGGTTAGTTCACGTCAAGTGGGGTGATGATGTGGGCAATGCGGAAACACATTTCCTGAATTTTCAGATATACGGGAAATTCATCATTGCGTATGGTATTCGGGTCACTTGCTTTCTATGCCCTCAACGTTTACTTCACTGGGTATTATTCTTCAGTACCACTTGTAGGGAAACCGCGAGGCAGTCAAACAAGAACGCGTTCTTACAGTCTGAGTGCTGGATTCATCCTTCGAGCTGAAAGGGTAGGTTTTTGGTGCTGATTTCAAAAGCCCCTTGCTCGCTCATTCCGTTGATTACAAACGCAGTCGGTGACGAGAACATGTCGCATACAACAATGTGTCTGCATCCACAACATTGATCCTGTTGGTTTCTGTTTTGATGTTTGATGAAATCTTCCTGCAGTGTTTCTCGTCGCTGTTACGATGAACGGCAGCCTTAGCCATAGCATCATCTGGCCAATTTATTTTCGAATGAAATCACTGAATTTGCTTTGTGTACATTGCGGCAACACTTCATTGAGGCGGTCGGTAAGATTTCGTTTGTTCCACCTGCATAGTTTTATGGTTGCGGATGTTGGACTCGATGTGGGTTGTCTTGGGCGAACGGGAGAATGCTTGTGTCAACATTGTTGTGCACCGCACATGAATTTCAATGTCATCAGCAAATTGTATTTTAAGATGAGCACTTCAACTGGCGAAAGTGGTTGACGAAGTTGAGGAAAGCAATGACCTTGTGATGGACTTTTGGGAGTTCCACTGGAGCTGTATTTAGAGAAGAGTTAGGTGCTGTTTGCACCCGGTAAGATCGATTTGTCAGAAGCGATTCAGGATAACGGAAAGAGCTACCTTCAACAACGTCAAGTCGAACGCATTAGCAATGACGACATACGCTTAGCTTCTACATCAAATATCCCTTCACCCCCTATTAACAATAAATTAGTCTTTCATAAGCCGCTGCTTACACCGATTGGCTTACTTCATTTTTTACACCAGGTTTTGTTCGGCAGTATTTACAGCCTGACTGCTACTGGAATGATGAATTTAATTACGTACGTTTTCAGAAATTATGTGTGTTGTCCTCGACGTTCATTAGGTGTTTTAATTTCAGGGAATTTATCAATCTGGGACACCGAGTATATTTGTTCTAGTCGTTTGGATGTTTCGCTCAAGAGAACAGTTGTCAAACTTACTCGTGGTTCTTTAATGTTGATCTAATTTGCCTTCGGTTCGCAGGTTATCAGTGACTATTGTGTTGCTCTTTCTTTCCTGCGTTTGGCAACCCACGGGTATCTTCCTCACGTATGACCTTATATACCTGTGATAGCTACCGCCGTCAGGTTGTATATTTACAAATCTATGACGCATGCGTTCGTGTGGGAATGTATGCCATTTTCGCGTACTATTCGGGCGCATACCCGGGAGTTTTCTGATTAGCAACGTTGCGGCTGTAGTATACCATTTGCATACTTTCTACAAACAAATAAATTAATTTATTTGCTGTGACAAAAAATCACGCACTTGCAAGGTTTTTTTTATTTATGTTTGTGGCGAACTGAGTGCGTTTCCCTTCTGTGGTGTCAGTTTTTCTGTGTTGCATCTGAATGCTAATTGTGCTTGTTTTGTTCCCTTTTCGGTAGAAATCGTCATCTACAAGGACTGCATTGTGGTCCAATTTGGCTCCGATCTTGAAGCTGCCGGGGCGGTCCAATGCGAAGACGGTGCGCAGTTTTTTGGTTCAATCGTGTCAATCAAGCACATAGAACCGTCTGTTTTGAGTGCTCTTCGTAGGTCAGGTGCGCCTATCGACCGCTTTACTGCTGCTGGCAGGCGATATCCACCTCCGAGTAGTCGAGACCGTGATAGAGAGCGTGAAAGAGACCGTGAACGCGAGGCTGATCGAGAACGATTCAGAGATAGAGAACGCGATCGCGGTCGTACTCGCGACCGTGACCTATCTCCACGTAGCAGATATCATGATGGGAATGCTTCTTTTGATCGTCGAAAAAGACGAGATGATTTGTCCCCGCGAAGGCGTTCAAGAAGCCCTGTGTATGTTTTGGTTTTGTTTCAGAACATTTCATTTACTCTGCCTTCCGTTGTGTTTTTTCGCTTCGTGGAGGTTAGTCGGCTGCGATTGATTACGATTTCGAAGGTTGCTGAAGTTTTAACTTAGTATTATCAACCCTTCGACGATTGAATCGTTTGTGCCGATGAGGTACCTCCAGGTTACATAGCCCTAAACAGTTTTTTGTGGGCCGTGATGAACGTTCATTTTTGCGATGTGACGGCGATACATTTGTAATTTGGTCGTCGACGACCAGCTTACCAGTTCACTCAGCTCGCCTGTGGAGTTCACCTATCTAGTATGTCCTTTATACTGGTTTTGGAGATGTTACTGTTGACCGCCGGTCTTTTTCGTAGCACTATTAGAGCACGTACCGTCTTGCAAATGACAGTGGAAAAACTCCGTTATTACAAGCACTAGCCTGTTACGCTTTCTGTACTGTGTTCGATGATTCCTCTGGTTTGAACCGTACATGTCGGGTTTCCGGGCGGGAACGGCTCATGGCGATAAGTCGGACTTTTGTACTGGTACAGACACAGTCCGGTAATTTGGCCTCATTTCCTGGGATCTCAAACAGTTACGAATTTTTAAAACAAATCACTTCTGTCCGAGAACGACGTGCTCACATCCTGTTGTTCGGCGTCACTGCAGTAGTTACGACTCAATATAACAGAGGATTCTAATCGCTGTGGTTGCCTTAGCGTCAGTCGCTGCGAATAGGCTCCTTCGCGTTTAACGCAAAAGTGGTCGTTATAGAACTTTAGGAATATCTATTTTGTTACAGGCCTATTTTCATTTGTTTAAGGTGACAAGTGTAATATACGGCTGATCTCTTATTGCATGCTTAAGTTAAGGAGGGTTTTGGAGTTACGTTGGAAAGGATAGTAGATAGATCTCGATAGTGACGGTTTCTTTTATCCGTCCTTCCGGATTTGATTGATATATCAACCCATTGTATGCTGTGCTCCGCTGACGTAATATGAGATAACGATTCCGTTGGTCTGGCCCAATGTGCTGTTACATTGCTCAACCACAGACCGGGATACAATTAGTTAGACCGGCGTGATGATTTGCTGTCTTTACTGGTGGTAACGACGATAAGTGGTTGGGGTAATCCGATAAGACCTTTTTCCAGCCCATTAGATCTGTGTGCGTTGGTCAGCCAGACATGGATGAATTACAGTAATATCGTCGGTCACATTTGCTCAATAGGTCATCCAAATATAGATGCCGTCCACGCCACGAACTCCAGACTTAAACAGCAGGTAACTTCACCCTCCCGCCATGTTTGTGTATTTAACGCCGAAAACATTCCATGGACGACTCATACTCTATCTTACTTCTAAGTTCCAACTGCTATTCGTGATTGTGTTCAACTCAGGTATTAGTATCAACCGCCGATGTTTTACTGCTGTAGGTGTTAGGGTGTGTTATGCGGAATATTAGATCACAGGTAAGCTGAGTGCAGTCATTACTTTAACCTATATTGAAGCGATCATTGCAGCCAGAGTTCATACCCGCTACAGTTAGACGTCGATATTGTTATAGCGTCTACCACAGATTCATTAATTGTGGCGATTTTTTTCATTATTTTGTTGTTAATGCTTTTTGGACAAACTTTTATGATCTACACTTATAACATTCAAAAAGTTTCTTGCTGGTAACCTTTTTTTCTAAACAGTTCTTGTCACATACCGTTCTCAGTGTAAAGGTTGTGAAAGGTCTAGCAGTTTACCAGTGCTCGGCGTACACTTAAAAATTGTTAAAGGTAAACTTAGTTCTAAATCCCTTGCTTCTCACTAACACGGGTTAGTCGAAAACTGTGAACTAGTCTCCGGTTTATTGGTTTATTTTGATCAGTTCTTGCGAGCATCTTATACGTCTACCAAATTCATTGTTGTGTGAAAGCCGCTTCCCACCTCTTCCTCCAAGCGTTGTCACTCGAGTCGGCTTCTTATTTCAGGGGGCAGCGTGGAGATCGTCGTCATGTTCATCCGCTAAACTGGTTGTCAGAAGTAGCTGGAACTAATGCTACCGCGTAAGTCGTTTGTTTGATGGTTTCTTTATTGGTGCAAGGGGTTATCCCAACTCGGACAATAGTTAGAAACGTTCGCGTGGTTAGTCGTATATTGATGAATTACGTGTTGTGAGGTTTGGCCACACCTTGGTATCTGACGGCGTTATTGGGTTACGTTCATCACATGATTTGAGATGTAATAGCCGTAATAAGTCAGCTGAGTGGTCCTACTGCGATCGCAACTTGCTCATCAATTTCACCCAACCGAAGTGGCATTTGTCTGCGAACTTGGTGTGGTTAGGTATCTTACGACCATCCATCTCAGTCGATTTGTCCTCAGACGGTACGCTTTTATCTTTACGTCTAAGTTTTTAATCAACTTTTCCGTGTTGTCCTTTATAAACGGTTTATGTGCAAGACAGGAATGTATTCGTTTGTTGTTCAAATCACTAGTAGTGCAAATTTAGATTCCGTCACAGTTGGCTAGAAATCGCATTTACTCGTCTTCTTTGTTCATCCCCCCGTCGATTTTGCCCATTCAGCCCGCTTAATGGAGCGACGACAGATGTTGCTAAGACGGCTCCTGCTCCCGCTGCTCCCATTCGAACTCCACCTCCGTACACAATAGCTATTGTCGCGGTTCAACACGATTTGGTTCCTTATGCTGAAACCTTGGAAAAACGTATTTCAACGGGCCTTCGTGTACCGGACAATCAACAGTCAGCTGTTCTACGTACTCACATAGTTGTTCTTTTGTCTGCTGATCATCTTACACCTTGTCTGGCCGACCTCACCAGAGATCGTGTACCATTTGCTATTATTTGTACAACTACTAATTGGACGCATGGCTCTTGCACGCTACGGATCCTTTATGTACCAACGCAGCAAGGTAAGGTTATCTTGACTTACTTGGGCTGTGTTGGATTTCAGTTTTGACAGCCTGTACTTATCCTTACTACTTGTTTACATAAACATCATGTTTCCTTAACTTTAGAGCACCGAAACATGCCTCTGGACGATGCTCTGACTTTGCTGCAGAAGGAATATGAGACCTACTTGGCATCAGAAAATTTTTCTCCTGCTCTTAAGACTGTACCTGTGGCCCAGTTGACCACTATACCAAGTCCTGTTCCCATCGACGATGATCATACCTTCCTAGCACCTAGTCGTCAGTTGACAGCTCTGCTTCGCATGCTGGCTGACTCGCGAATACTGAGTATTGGTGAACTTGATGAGATAGCAGCATTTGTTCAGGAACGCAAACGCCGTCTTGAAGGTCGTCGTATGGAGGTATCTTCATGTAAGTTATACCAGACTAGTCTATCCATACAATTCAATGTAATTATCAGTGAGCTTCATATTTTAGAAAGTGATGAGGACGGATTATTCCTATACATGCATCGAAACTCCATATTTTATTACTACGCTGTCCGATCTACAAAAAAGCGGAAGATTTATAAAAAGTGCATTAAAATAAAAAGATATTAGTGGGGTTAATTGAACACTTCTTAATGGTGGGCTCAGTTTCGGTGGTGTTCATTGCACGTATATACTGAGGCGGAAGCATCACTGTTTCTTAAGATCGTCATTCCTCACGATCATCTCAAACAACTATATTGGCATATGGGTGTCTGCTCTAGTCAGTGTGTACTTGACACGCTCGCAGTAATACCACCTTCCATTTTGGATTTGTCCACACGTTTGTTATGCGTGCTCACTTATTCTAGTTATTTTTGTTCTCAAAGGCAATGTACAGCTGTCCAGGAGGAACAGTGAAAATGGACAAAAGGCGACTTGACGCATTTTGTTTTCAACTGAAATAGATTGTCGTCGCACGAAATGCTCCACCGTTTTAACGTACTGGGATTGGGGCTCATTTTATCTCTGCCTCAGACGTCGTGCACTCGAATGGGGGATTGCTGACTCGTGAACACACACTGCTTCTGATTAAAGAGTTCAACACAAAACGAAGATAGTTCATGATATGTTGGTGATCAGCACTGGACTTACCGTCCAGATATTTCGAGGTTCTTCGAAGCTCGAATGTCATTGTTTTAATTTCAGGAGTGGTTGATTTTTCACGCTGTTGACAAGTGGTGATCCGTAGACGGTTCTTATACTCTCAGAACCACCTGTAGTTATTCTAGATGACCAGTAAACATATGCTACTCGTTTAAACCGATTTTTGGTTTACTGCAGGTTTGGAAAGAAAAATTTCCAATCAATCGCTCGCCACTCTCGAGATAATTGATACTAAGATGGGTCGCTTCATAATCGACAAACTTGTCATGCTTTCCACCAGTAATACGATTACAATACCTAGTAACTGCGTCGGTAAATGCCCACAATAGCCCTGTTGTGGGAATCCATTCCCCGACTGACTTGGTGGACGTCGAACACAGTGGAGTGATCTGGTAATGAAGCTTCTGGTGTGACTTCGTAACCCGGCTGGTAGAGTACGTGCAACGCAGAGACATACGGTTCCTGTCGCTGATTCAATTCTACGCATAGCCCTGATATTCTCACAAATAGATTGCTTCATAGTTAAAATGTGTACCGCAGACCATTATTAACTCATAGCATCATTTTCCTAAGACGCGTATAGTCTGAAGACTTCCCGAGGAAGGAACACGAGTCTGAAACCATTACCGATCGTGTAACTGCGGTTTTGGGTATGTGTTGTTAAAATGTCTCTACTTGAACTACAACTTAATTCCTTACAAAACCGAGGTACAGCGACAGCTTACGATTGTTTTGAGACATCCCAATTGGTTGACGTGAATAGTCTTTCCAACTCTAACGAAGTTCTTCTGTAACGATTATCTTGATGAACACGTATAGATAAATTGTGCTTTGGACAGACTACTTAGAGCCAAATGAATATATGTTAACTTGCAAAATGACATGCTGCCATTTTAATTCACTGACTCATGCAACGCATGCTGTCAGGCTATCCTAGCTTAGTTGATAGTTTTCGGTGTATCCGCACCGGTGTGGCTTTTGCCGTTTGTGGCTAGTTCTGAGCTATCCCGGACTCGGATTGAACACCGCTTTCTGAGCAGTGCATTGGAAAGTACTGAATGCTTAGTGAATTTACCAAATTAAAGCATTTAACAGTTCCAGTTAAGATATCAAGCTGTATAACTCGCTGAAGTGAGGTAAGCTGAAAAGTGGCTATACTACTGTAGTTTCGTTGTGTGCATTTTCAATGCACCGGGTTTTCACCTTATCCGCAACCTACTACTACATGACCTGTTAACTCATTTAGAGCAGCTTGTGTATGTTGTAGTATTCTCATTACCTAAGACGACAGCGCGATATCCCGCATGTTTCATATCGATACGCACCATCAAATGAGTGTCAGTTCTGATTAGTCCCGCTATTTTCTCGATGCAGCTCTGGTTGGGTTTGTGTGAAAATAGTTCCAAGCTTCCGTCTCTGATTGTACAGCTGATGGGAGTTTATGTGAGCCACCGATGTACTGCTGCCAGAAAACTTGTGTTTTGTCGTTGCCCGATCGACTCAGTTCAGTAATTGTACATGATTCCCCTTTGATGGAGTTATCTTCGAGTCATTCTTTTGCCAACGGTTAATTTAAAGTTGCTCCTCATCACGATCCTAAAGACCATAACCACGACATTTTTGTAGAAACTTTTAGATGTAACTGAGATGAACAGTGAACGTCTTCCATTGATTTATCAAACCAGATTTTCAGTTGGTCATGTTGAACATCGTTCAGTGTGCTGGTCATTTACTGGGTCTGATCGTCTTTTCGGAGTGTAATCCGCTTGACACATGTTTACGGAGAACGGGAAGCCCAATCAACCGTCGAACAATCGACTGTTCCTTTATTACTTCTATTCCAACTTACCTGAGTGCTTGTGACCAGTTCAACTTGGAAACCATCGGATTGAATTATGATTATTTCATTCCCTTGTGTCATACAAAGTCATACATTTCTTGCTCCCAGTTTTATTTCCCCTTACAATCAAACGGTATACTGAAAAGCTGTACGAAGTTCCAAATGCCATTCGTGCATTGTGGTTGTTGAGGGATACCTAGTTGATCTAAATTAATTAAAGAAATCTCGTACATTACCTTTCGTACACTGGACTTCATGGCGAGCCAGCCAGTTCTCTCAACTATAGGTCACGAAACGCACATCAGACGAACCAGAGTTTACGTTTACCTGCTGTTCATTTCAAAATCAGGTCATCCACGTGCTTCAGATCTGTCGGTTGACAGGTTTATCGTAGCCCAGTGTCCGATGAATCGATTGGTTTAAGAATTTTTTTTGAAACGGATTTATTGAAACTCTAGTAAAAGCTAGGCGATCTATTCTTTATGGTCTCCACTTTGAGGATTGTGCCGAATCTAAATTCCTTTAAAGTGGAAATGATGTACCTGCGGTTTGGCTGTTAAATGGTGGATCTGCGAGAACGCGTGATAACCGAATTATTCGCTGCCCTCGGATCCAATGACCACCTGGTCCTCATACAAGCGCCTGAATTGTTGACTGCTGGATAGTGACCGTTGCTTGGCACCGGTCTCTTCATTTTGAAAAAGAACGTCACATTGTAATTTGGCGAAAACTCTAGGTGGCGTTGTTTGCGATTCTGTGCCCCCGCATCTCTTGGGCAGTATATGTTTACTTTTAGTAATCTTAAATAAATGTACCAGTGACATTTCCTTGAAGGTTGTAGTCTCCTTTTTCCGAATCTTCGTGTGTAATCATGACTGGCTTGTTTCTGGGAGAAAAAAATATCAGAAGATTGTTTGACCACGCTCCAAGCTATTCCCGAAGGAACAAGACGAACTCGAATTGGATAAGCATTCTTTTGTACTCCAGGGTGATTGTCATGCATACGTGTAGGGGAAGGATTCATGATGTGCTCTTTTAGTGGAGGTGAAATCTCACGAGGTATTGTGTCAGCAGACCAGTGCTGTTATTGGTAACTTTTGTTTTGCAGAACGATCTTCCAAGCTCGGTTTATAGGACACTACTCTAATGTCCTTATTGCGATCGGTCGAACTATCATCAGTTATTCTTCGGTCGGAATAAAGATTAAAATTTCGACTTCTGCCGTTTTATTGGACCATTCTTTAGCTAATATTTTGATTGATTGCACTGTGAATATCTGGGCATCTTGTGTTATTTACCCTGCTTATTTCACTGTGTTCTCGTCACGATCATATTCCTTTGTGTATGTGTGCTGAAATTTCGATTTAGCTGACGACAGAAGTGGGAACACCACGGATCTGAAGTCACGCATTCTCAACATGCTCTATCCACAATCTTCAATCACCCCTGCTTCGAGCACCACGATGCCTCCGTACCAAACCGTCTCAAGTATGATGGTTGCTCCCCAACCCACAATGGGAGTGACAACTGCTCAAACTGCAACTAGATTTGGCGTCGGTATGCCCAACCCAGTTGTCCAGCAGGCGATCGACACGTTGATGATGATGCCGTCCGTGGTGCCAGCGGCACAGCCAGTCCCCGCCCCGCAGAGTGCAAATATTGATGTCATGAATCATTCTGCGGGCTACTTTAAAGGTCCCGGAGGAACTCCAGGATCTCGCCAACCGTTGTATAACACAGAACCAAATAAATTTAGTCGGTCTGCGACTAATTTTGGTCAAAAAGCTGGTGGTGGGGACGATCGAAACAAAGCAGGTCAAGCACAAAAAGGGTCTGAATATCAAACCCAAGAGCCGAAAACAAGCCTAGGTTCATTACAAGAGAGGTACTCTACGTATAATTCGAAAGCGCAACAGTCTAATGGACAACAGAAGAAAGATTCGGCCTCTGGTAATAAGCCTTCAACTGGGGCCGCCCAACGCAATTCGGCCGGTGGTGCTTATTCTCAAGGCAACCAGAAGAAGGATAATCACGAATCTGGATCAAGTGGGCCATCTGGCAATACTAAAAGTGAGGAACCTGTGAGTCAGGGTTGGAGAGGACGGAAGCGAGGCAAACGCGGTGGTGGTGGTGGTGGCGGCGGCGGCGGTGGTGGTGGTGGTGGCGGCGGTGCAGGTGGTCGCCCTAGCTTCACGGATTCGCAACGACATTCCTATGGATCGCCAGAGTCACATCAAAAGGGCCCATATTCTCAATCTCAAAGGCAATCGCAACCCGTTGACCTGATGTCAGCCGATATAGCACCTGTAGGCCCACTTGCTGATGTTTACAGGCAATCTCAAGATCCGTATATTTATCCACCTTATGCTGGTGTTGGCCACAGCGCCCCGTTGGCAGCCGGTTCGGGTTATGGGCCACCTGGCGCGCCGCCTTTTTTCATGCCTCATCCAAGCAACCCCTATTTCGGTCAACCTTATTATTGAAATCCAGCGGATTCATGATTTCGTCTGTCGGTCTGATGTCTCCATTTCCACTCCGTTCTATGGGTTTGTGCGAAACAGTTTTGCATTTCCATATGTAGCAGACTTAATTGCCTCGTTCTCTCCCCCCCATTTTTTTAACGTGAGTTAAATTTGTCTCGCTACTCGCTTCCCACCATTGATCATTACAGTGTTTCCCATTGTAACGTTAATTTTTTTTAATAAGTCTTCAGTGTTGTTGGATGGGTTTCGTACGACAGTTAGCTCAGTAGAGTCCTTCGTCTACCCCAAACGTCTAGTGTCTGTTTGTTTCTGCGTACTACGCTCTGTGTTCCCTTTCACCCATGAGAGCTTCCTGTCTTTACAGGAAGGTCTTGTGGATAACCTGCAGTCCGACAACCCATTCCTAGTTGGCAAGGTGCAATTGACGTCACCTTTGCAAGTCATCGCTTATCTACTATTCACTGCAGTCTCCTACGTTTTGCGTTTAGTTATCGCTCTTGGTTCCCAGTAAATGTTTTAATGATAGTTTAGCGTTTTGTGTACTCTACACGATACTAAGTGGTAGCCTGTTTTGGTGGTTCTGGTCGTGTTCCAGAGCCGCCATTCGTTATTCACACATCGCTCGGATTATTTGAGCCGAATGGCCATCGTCCATTACCCCTTTGGGCGTGGAATTTTTCCGTATATTTCGAAACCACTCGGAATGTCTGGTTGGGAAGTAGGCACGATTCGAGAGTGTCTTTGGAATCTCTGATGAATCAAGTTTCTCTACAATTTCGGGATCCTTACTTTATCGAGAGGCGTCCTTGCTAATTGGTCATGCGGAATCCGTGTAATCTGCTGCCGTTGTGTCTACTGATGAGCGTCGTAGCATACAGTTAGTAGCTCTCAAATGTGTGCTCAAAAGATGGTGATGTTGCACCGATTTTGTATCGCAAGACGAGTTGTATATGGTGGACACCGGATAATTTATCTTAGTCCATTGGGCTTCGGTACTGCCAGTTTGTGTGTCTCGTTCGTGTCATACTGGTCGCGGTCAATATCTGACCTGTCCTCTGTGGATGTTTCCGTGATACTGGGTGTGCATGCCTTTCTCCGAGGTAAACATGACACTGTTCAACCGAATGGTTGCATTGTTGCTGATGAGTGATCGTTTTATTGTTGTACACAGTGAAACTTGGTCATATTAACAGTCCATGCTTGTCATAAAACTGAATTATCCTCTTGCTCGCTAATTCCTGACCAGTCTCGTTAACGTGGGATGGCAATGAGATTAAATATTTTCGTTCTCATTGCAGTGCTTTGTTGTGAAATAACTGTTCCATTTATAGGCGGGTTGTGCAGCGAGTCTTTCTCTTATGAATTTATCGTCTTGTGCATACTTGTGAATCTGTTTTGCTCTCCGTTCTTTATTCTCTCGCCTGCGTCACGGAGTTTCTTGTGCGGCCTGTGCCCTCGTTCAGCATACTTTGACTGCAAGTTCGTTCTATTTTTTTCCTGATTCGCGCCGCCGAACTCGCTGCTCACCTTATAACTAGATGATCTTTGTTAAATGCACGCCGTTGGGGTAGTTATATTTCTTCAAGTCACTAATCATTCCACTCATTTACTGTGTACGCCAAACAGTTTACACGAGTGTCATCCACTCTCCCTGGAATTCGGTGGCTACTTCCATACACTATCGCCAGTTGCTTGATGTAAATCAAATGCGTAATTTCCATAAGGTTGTAGAGTAGCTACAATATCGTACAGATCCATCGTGCTTCCGGAATGGCGGCTGTTGTTTCCCTCAGTATCTCCAGGGCTCAGCCACAAAAACTTCCGATATCAGCCGGGTGGTTTGCATGTTGACAGATCATCTAATACAAATCGTATCTCAACGCTTAAAACGTGGTTCGGTTGACTATCATGGCAGATGCCCGTCGTCCCCGAGCGATAGCCACTCAGGCAGCGTCAGCAAGGTGCAGTATTTCCCCTATAACGATTCTCTTTGTTAAGATCCGCTATTTTATAGCGTGTGTAGATCACTCTTCTGGACTCTTCGGTAAACGCTTTTGCAGTGGTCAAACCATCTACGACTACCACTATAACTCTTTATAAGGTCTGTCATTATGTTTCACATTTGTTCACATCGGTGTTAATTTTTCGGAACTTGGTGTTCGCAATCCAGGATATGGCCACTGAATCATGCCTCAGAGGGCTGAATTCTGCCCTCAGCATTGAGCGTTGGTTATTGGTCTATGTACAGTGTACAATTCGACCAACCTACTTCGAATTCGCGTTTGGTATAACTGGCGCTCGGGCTCCCTCAGTGCTTACAGCGAATGACCAATAGTCACCTCGTCGTTTATAACTGGGACAACACGCGAACCCGAGTGTAACAATAGTTTTATATACTGTTGTTGTTGGTCATCCGATCGACCTGTTTGGTGAGTGAGTTTTGTAAAAATGCACGGATATTTCAGCTGATAATCAGATCACTTTGGCGTCATTGTCAAGCGGGGCTGGTTAATCCTACTTGATATTGAATGAAAAACAGAAGAATGTTTGTGTAATCAGAATCCGGAAATCAGCGAGGTGCGTAGTTGACGATCCCAACACAATTACAACACAACTACTGGATTTTTTAAGATACATGGAAAGTAGTATAATGGAAAGCGGACTTTCGAGGCGTTGATGTGCCATAGGTGACGATTTGGAACACCAGTCACTTTTGTGGGTCTACTCATTGGCGCACTTATACACTGATAACCCCTGCATCGAAGACGGCGAAGAAGATCACAACAGTGAGACCGATGAGGAGGAACAAGCTTCCAAAGATTAATACTTACAGATTACGAAGAAAGGCAACGAACTAGGTGTGGTTGTTCAAGCATGAAAGTAATATCGATCTACCGGAGGTCATCGATTCCCAGTACGACTCGGCTGTCCACCCTGGAACTGCAATCATTGGACGACAAACGGATAACTGTAATCACTACTGAATAAAACAGCACACTTGATCTTCCATGGCGCATCATAAAACTGGCTTTCCATCTGGTCCCCCTTCTCGGGAACCCTTTTCGTGACCCCTAGAAATAGTCGCTTTTCTTCAGCTGTTTACGTTCCATTAGCTCTCCACTATTTTGCAGGCTAGTGGCACAATAATCACTCAACAGTCAATCCACCCATCCAGGGAAATGTTGTCACGTTGGTTCCCTGAGGCTTTATGTACCAATGCTGTAATCCCAGTTTCCACAAAGAGCTGTGTTAATATGTCCATTTCTTAACGGAGCAGGTGAGACTGCAAAACCGATCGATTCAGTTTCGGGATGTCATCTGCGAGATTATGCAAACTTACAGGTGACGTCGAACGTCATTTGTTCAGAGTGAACCTAGAATGTTTCCGTCCACATTGCCTAATGAGGGGATTCGGTGACGTGGTGATTGATTCATTACTCCACGTAATCAATCAGGTTACCACCGCGCGACGGGACGCCTGTACGTGTCAGCTGTATGTGGACCGTTTTTTCTCGTGTGCTTGCAACGTGATTCGTTCTAACGCCAAGACAGCCAACTACGGTCGTCCCATCTGAATAGCTGTCTTCAATGTCGTGTATGGTACTTGTTTGCCATATATAATCAGAACCCATGCTGTCTGGTTTTTGGAATTGTTTACCGTAGGCGACAGTAATGTCTTCTCAAGTTGAGTCGAACGCTTGGGGGCGTAGGCACAGCGACGATCCAACAGTTCGGCCTAATGTTTTCTCAATTCGTGGAGAGATGATATCTGATTGTTCTCTGTTCTGATGGTTCTTCGGTGACTCACGATCTCGCTAAACGGGTTGCGATCTTTACCGTGGCCGAGACTGTACTGGTCACCATCGATCCTACAATTAAATTTTTGCCGTAATCGGAACCAACTGTCGGTTGCCGTGTTCGTGGACTTGTTCCTTGGTCTTACCCTTTGGATAACGGTATAATAAGCTCATGTGTTCGTCCACTTCACGGCAGTTTCCATTGCTCCCCGTAGTTAGTTTTTATTGACCCACAAACAGCTCAACCAAACAACGGAAACACTCACGCCGCTGAACCTTGTTGACCACCGTATCTCCTAAATTTTCCATGCTAAGGCATGTGGGTCACAAGGTCTCCAGATCAAAAGGCAAACACAACCTGCCTTCCCTAATTACCCTCATTTCTAGTCCATATTTTGGCAAGCTCACACCTTACGTCAGTGAACTGGGGCCAGCCAACAAACACGTGACGTGGCAAGTGGTGAGTTGGTGTTCACGGCACATCGCCTACTCATTCAATCGATCGTGGGCCTGACCGAAAAATATTGTGCTTCAAAACACCCTTCACCTCGAAAGTGACTTCCAGTAACTTAGACTTACAACAGCTTGTTAAATTATGCACAGATGAATAGAAAGATCATACGCAGAATTAAAAATGTGAGTCTAGTCTCGTGGTTGCAGCACGCTGCCGTCAGTCAAAACATTTCAACTAACGATCTGAGTGTTCATGAAGACCCCAACTGGGCAGGCGAAACTTGCCTACTTCACCCAAATACCCAAAGTCGTCACGTTTCCTGATCACATCGTTGCCCGAACACCGCACGGTTTTAGTCAACTGTTGGTGATATCAATGAATAATGTGTGGTCCGCGAACGATCAGCTGGCATGGAAGGCACGTGACCCAAGTGCCATGGGTTGTGCAACCTGATTACTGGGCCAGTTGACAACGTGTTCCGAGCGTTCCGAAACACGCGTTAGGCTACGTCATAATCCCACTCAATGGGCAGAGAAGTGACTGGTGGAAACAACGATGGTCAAATACATCATGTCTGTTAGTGTCATTGTCATGAACAGACCTCGTCTCCAAACCGTGAAGCAAAACAATGCATACAAGCTTCCCTTCTCAACGACAACTGGACCTCTTTTCGGCGTTATATATGATGCAGGCTGGCGACGGCAAGACGTCTCCGCTGTTCTCGCTGGTACTTCATCAGATGCAGTGTAGGCTGACGAAATGGTGTTGCTCAAGCATACGAAACCATATACAGTGTCAAGCTGATTTTCTTCACTAAAGCGCGTGAGACTGAGAACATTCTAGGCGTGAAACAGCACTTTACATTTCGAGGGCGCATCCCACGGAAACCAGTCCAATCAATCAACTTGTCCAGCATCGTCCGCACGTTTCATGTTAGTCGATCTAGTGTCAGGTGGTAACTGATCGCCGAGCTGTTTGGATTCTTCAGGTGCAGTTTCCAGGTTTGTCCGTGACAGAATCGTTCAAGAAGCAAAGGATCGTACATTGCTGGTGACCATAACTGGGGACGATTGTCCCGAAGTTTTCACTCTGCTTGCTTATTGAGTGTACTTCTGTCTTGAGGAATCATCTTGCTTCTCTGAAACTCCTTTGCAAAGGAGACGGTTCCGAGTAGCAGATCGACTGAACGAAAAGCAATTTTTATGAATTGAAAGACGGCAACCGTCGGCTGTCTGTAAGAATGCTGATATCCGGAGACCCACATGAGGTTTGTGCCGTCAAGCTCAGACGTTGATATTCTAAAATTTCACTTAGTTTTACGCTGGTAGCTGACCATGTTTTACTACCGTAAAGTGAAACTGCTCTGATTGTATTTTTTTTCTCTGATAGATGTTATCCTGTAAGTAGTATTGGGGGTGTGTGAGGTGAGTGAATGTTTTGGTAATGTCGAACTTCCTACTTATGAGACCTTCGTGGTTTGAATTATGTCCATAGTACCCCCCCATTACTTGCAACGATCACAGGCATCTCAAACATTGTAAACAAGTTGGCGTGGTCATTTTGCTGGGGATGCCAGAAGGCTATTCCTGTACTTACTCTTAATGGTGACATGTTGAAGGTTTCTCCTTGTGTACTTGCTATTGGATATGTTAATAAGATGTTCAGCATTCTCACTTGAAAAACCGGATTGGCGCTTTTCGGCCTGCCTTGCCGAGGGTTGCGCATTCCCGTGAACCCTTCTGAGGAGGGAATGGTGTGCTTTGGGTTTTTGCATCTTTTCTGTTTCCGAACCGTGGTCCACTCAAAGATCGCCTTCCCGATTTTGCGTCTTTGACAACCGCCAATTGTGCATGTTTGTTGGTGTATTATGGAACAGCCATGTGGGCAAAGTGACTGTCGGATAATGGGTCTTCAGGGATAACCGCGTGAACATCTGGGTATTTAACGCGGTTTCTGATCATGGATGTCTGGTTTGGACACGTTCTTCATAGCCATCGTCACCTAGTTTCCATGGCCTTATTTGCGCGGGTCCAGGTCTGAGAAACGCGGTAATTAGAAAACTGTCTGGCAGTGATGTGTGATACAGTAAACATTGAAGTTTGCCTCCGTTGAATTAGCGTGTTTCTAATTGTGTGCTCCGACGAATATTGTTCGGCGTTGTCTCTGTTGGGAGCTGATTATGACTTGTTGTTTCACATTTTTTGTATTTTCTCTTCGGGTTTTCAGATTTCTCGGATGTTCGAGGCTAGGCTGCCAGTCTGTTTCGAATCTATCCAGTCACATTCAGTGGCTTTTATCTTTGAACCCACCAATGAATTGGACTCTTAAAAGCAATTAAATACGAACAGTTGACACGATCGGTCATACATTTTTGTATTCTATTTAAGGCATCCGATTAGCCATTCAGAAGTTATCATCTTTTATCGTGTACCCCATTTTATAGCCTGTTCTTCACTTTCGTCCACTTTTGTGACCAGATCTTTGTAAACTAATGCTCAAGCATATTCGTGTCGTACTGATACCTCGAGTGTTTTTACTAGGAAGATCAGTCCGAAGAATTCCCTCACCGAATTTAGTTCATTCAGCCAACCTGCCGATTGGCGGGTGGTTGTTTTTGGCTCTCCTCTGAGGCCGATAGTAATGGCATGATCCATTCGCGTTTGTAGTTTGCTTCGTCAAAGGGTACAATGGAAAGATGATTTTTACACACTAACTCTTTCGTTTTACTAGCCGACGAAACCGTTTTAACATGTTGAGACGGCGTACGCGCATAACACGTTTCGCCAGATAGCTTTTCGAATGGTCCGGAACAGACACTTAATGAGGTTTTACTAATGGCACGCCACTGATGTAGTTCTAATTCTGAGTCGTTTCCTGCAGTGCGCTTGTTCGTCTTTGCCAGATGAGGTAGAGATCTTGACATCAGGGTATTGACGTCCCTCTTGCACTTACCACCTGACTATCGCTTTTGATCTAGTCTGGTTTGCATCGTTGTTCTGGGAACTTTTTCAGCTCGTCACTCTTTGAAATGCCTATTCTCCTTTAACTCTGCGTGATCGTCCGCCTCATTCAGCATACTCTGAGTACAAACCAAGATCGACAGATACACAGGCTACTTGTTATAAGCCACTATCATGTTATGTGTGTTCGAACGTCAGTGTGCTTGCTTAGTAGGGTGTGACTTGAATGTCGTTGAGAAAATCAAAGATCCTTGATCCCCCTTTTGAAAAATGTGGAAAGGCCGTTGCTCTACTTTTTGTCATTCCGTGCTATGGGTGACACTTCCTATGGCGATGCGCTTATTAGCACATTGAACTTGTTTTTGAAAGGTCGCTTGGGACTCCGCTCATTCCTAAGATCCGCAGCACAAAAGTGACGAACACCCGGGTTAGTACCTTTGCTGCTTGCTTCTTAATCTGGACAATTGATCAGATTTGTTTATATGGAATTTGTTCCACATTTTCAGGATTCAGAATGTCGTTTAAACACCAGGCTGCTCTCACTCCTACCATCATTTTGAACGGCGAGGTTAAGATCGGATCGTTTCTCATACTTGGGTAGTATCGTTTCGTCAGCTTGTTACTTTGGTACTGGCATACAAGCGAAGATAGTCTTTGTAAATTCGTTTCGTCTGTGGCATCGTAACAGCTCCCGGTGACCGTCGATAGGAAGATCCATCATCATTATCACAGCAATACATCAGTGGTTCACACTGACGCTTAACTGCCACAACCACGAGGGAAGAAAAAAAGAAACTTATATGAGAAGAAGGTAAAAAGAAAGAAGTGGAGGGGAATAGACCTAACTACTAAAAATAGCCACGTCTGTATTCAAACATACAACATCAAGGCGCCTACACCTTGCAGACAAACAACCGAGCTGTAAGTGAAAGTAAGGCGTCGTTAGTAAGACAGCTTCCTTACGGCTTTCACTGCACTGCGTCATTGAGTGCACTCATTTCACAGACAACTCGGACAAACAACGATATTATTCACGTCACTGAGCTCGATTAGCCGCCATCTCACCTAACGTCTCAAGCCACTGACTGCGAGTCGCGAAGGCCCCAGCCCGGAAGACGAACCGGATCTTCAGTGACTAGCCCCTCCGTGAATGATTTCATTTGTCTACGCCAGGTCATCTGTCCACCTTGCGCCAGTCGGTCGCAGTGTCGGCAAACAGTGCTCGGTGTAGCAAACGACTAGCTAACATCCTTAGTGCATGACCCAGCCATCTAAGTCTATGCAAGTGTAAGGATTGAACGAAAGAACTCGTTTGGCAATCAGTGCCAAACACCCGCTTCCTAACCTCCTCGTTCACTCGTTGGTGTCACCCGATACGAGCGATTGAATGCAAACATCGGTAGTCATATACCTGAAGACGTTTCACGTCCTCTACCCTGAGCGGCTAGGTTTCGCTGCTGTAAAGTAATACAGCCTTCGCTGTTGTCTGATATATGCGACCTTTGAGTTTCAGGGAAATACCTCTCTGTCGTCATAGGTGTCTCAGATTGGCGAACACCGCCCTAGCCTTGGGAATTCACACCTCCATTTCATTCCCTCCGCTGCTGATACGGCTTCTCAAGTATACAAATCGGTCAACAACCTCCATGACTCCATTATGTAACATTAAATCCACGTAATTACGGCAACCTTGCAGAAGTCGTTTGCATTTGGAGGCTGCAAAGCGCATTCCGAAGTACTTAGTAAAACGCGAAATAGCGTTCAGCGTTGCTTGTGCTGTTTGAAAGGTGTCAAACAGCAACAGCTTGTCGTCAGCATAGTCAAGATCAGTCAGCCTTCCGTTAGGTAGGAGGTCCACATCGGCATCTATTGAGTGCCGCCAACAGTCCTCCATTATTTCATCCATGACGAAGTTCAGCATAAATGCTTAAAGGGGACAGCCTTGACGTACGCTGCACGTGGTGCTGAAACTGTCGGACAGTTCACCGCAACCTCTAATCTGAGCTGAGGTATGGGAATAAAATGCCTACAGTATGTTCACATACTTAGTCGGTACACCTCTTTGCATTTAAGTAACTCTGAAAGTGTAGATCGATCCACAGAATCGAACGCACCTTCATAGTCGAGGAATACGGCGATTGTTGGCCGGCGGTACACATGATGCTGCCCCGGAATTTGACGGAGGGTTAAAATGTGATCTATACAATCCCGCCCAGGGCGAAACCCTGCCTGTTCTCCTCTAGTGTTTACCTCACGAGCTGTAGTGAGTCGACGAAGTATAGTGGATGCCAGAACCCTTGAAATGACCGGGTCAAACTAATCCCCCTATGGTTTTCACAAGAGCCTCGGGCTCTTTTTTTAAATACGAAAACTATTATCGAGTGACCCCAGCACGGAGGGATGGTCTCCGTCATCCATACAAGTTGGAAGAACTGAGTTACGGTCTCTAATAACACTTATGCACCCTCTTTGAAAAGTGCCAGCACGACATCATCTCGACCAGCAGCTTTATTACGACTGAGTCCCAGTGGGTTGTTCCAAGTTTACCGATCAGGGTGCTATGTTGCAATTTTGTGGCGGGGTCACATTGGAAGCAGGAGGCCAGCTAAATTGACCCTCAGAGTGTTCTGCCCAACGCTCTAACCTTCTGGACTTATTATAAATTAGTGTGCTATCTGTCTCGCTGATAGCTTCACTAACAGACGGTCGCTTGGGACCAGTAGCACGGATAATTTCGAAGAGTGTGCCGGTGTTCCATGGAGCAAAGACGGTTTCCATTTCCTTAGCTTCTTCCACTACCCAAGCCTCATGATCAGCCTTTTGACTACGTTTCAGTTTCCTGCGGATATCTCTTCTAGACTTACTATGTGAACTACCAGGAGGGATCTTCCGTCTGACTTCTAACAACTTCAGAGATTTCTCTGAAATTCAATGTTTGTTTGGCCCATGTACCCCTGTGCCGCATGCTACAGTACCTGCTTTCTGAATGGCCTGTAAAATTTGAGTCCAGCAGCTATTAGAGTCTTCGGAGTGAGTACCACTAAGGCAGCTTCTAAGTTTGTTTGGTACTTATGTTTTACCGATGGTAGAGCCAGTTTCTCAACAGCTAACCGCTGCTGTCGGTGGGGCCGTTGTCCAGCGAAAGTAAAAATAAGACAACAGCGTACCAACGCATGATCTGAATCTAAGTATTTACTCCAGTAAGAACGATAGTCTTGAATGGAACCACGCCACCTATCATTGACAGCTATGTGGTCTACCTGAGACTAGGCCTGATTCGGAGAAGGTGGGCGCCAAGTATAGCATTGACACGCACGGTGCCTAAAACTAGTGCTGGCTAGAAAGTAGCTTATGCTCAACGCACAGCTGCGACAATCACCCGTCATTATCTGACCGATGTGATGCTATCCCAAACCTGCCACCTAAACGAGATTTGGAGTCACCAAGGCGACCCCCCTGGGCATTCATATCCCCGACCAGAACGGCAATAGCAGTACCATGTGTTGACCAAAGGAGAGCGGCCAGATCCGAGTAAAATGCGTCCTTGACATCCACGTCACTACAGTCAGTAGGAGCGTAATCAGACACAACGGAAAGATTTCTGAATGCCTTGCGTCTAGATCTGATCTTAATTGAACTTGCCAGGCGTAGGGAAGAACATCTACTGTTAACAGGAATCTAATCTATCAATTAGGCTGCAGACGTTTTGCTAAGCACTATACCTACTCCATCGTGATCTGTAACGCCGGATGTTGAGTCATCAGAAGTGTATAACCAGTATCGGATAGAAAATGCGAGTGCTGTTAGTTCCATATGTTGACTACTGTCCTGTATTCTAGTCTCTGAAATACAGCAGACATCGACATGCAATGAGTCTAACGTTCGTGCAAGAGCGGCCTGTTGACCTAGTTGTTTTAGTGTACGAACGTTGAAAGCACCTATATTAATTCGCATTCTGAGCCTAAGCAAGAGACGAGGGAATCCTGAAAGCGAATGGCAAGAGACGGAATTTACCGGCTGAGTGTTACTGTGGTTAGCTACATCCGTTGTGGGACCTGTCTGATAATTTTCAGAAATGGAGGTCGAGAGGGGCCTGAGAACTAAATTGGATAGGACAGTGGGGGAGGGGTCAGTAGTGGCATGTTTTTGCCTATCCACCCTGCTGTATGCAGCAGACAGGTCGACCCGGTTTATACTGCGAGACGGCCTATGCAGTATGGAATTACTGGTGTTATGACTATTCATGGTTGTGTGTGAGCTGAGATACTTCCAGGGCACCCAAACATAGACAGGAGACCGATTAAGGTTCTCAGCCAAAGCCTTTGACTAAAAAACCTATACCGCAAGGCAGCGGTTGAGTGGCTGTGTACCAGAACTGGTACGTTTTCCGGAGGAAGATGCCAGCCTTCCAACCCCCAATCTGGAGGACCAGGAGACTGGTTCGTCAAACTTCTACCTGTTGGCCTGCTTGGTATGAATGACTGTCGGTGTGATAGCCACACCGTCCAGTCTAGCCCATCGAGATGCACAAGCTGTCACACCACGTCAAGGTTCAGTTTCGTTGTAACAGTTCCGAATTACTTAGCTGGACACGAAATAGCCTTTAGCGTTGTTTGTGCCGCCTAAAATTTGTTAAAAAGCAACACCTTATCGTCAGCATAACCAAGGTAAGTCAGCTTTTCACCAGGTAGAAGGTGCACATCGGCATCATTCGAGTGCCGCCAACAGTCCTCCATTATTTCATCCATGACGAAACTAAACAAAATTTTTTAAAGCAGACAGCTTCGACGTACGACGTTCATGGTGCTGAAACTGTCAGATAATTTACCGTAAACTCTAACCTGAGCTGAAATATGGGAATATCCATAACGTCGGTATACTATTTTGCTGTGTAACGGTAAAGTTAGGCCTTTTCGCAATAAGGCTGTGAGCAGATTTATTTCGATTAACGTCGGTTAGTTCACGTCAAGTGGGGTGATGATGTGGGCAATGCAGAAACACATTTCCTGAATTTTCAGATATACGAGAAATTCATCATTGCGTATGGTATTCGGGTCACTTGCTTTCTATGCCCTCAACGTTTACTTCACTGGGTATTATTCTTCAGTACCACTTGTAGGGAAACCGCGAGGCAGTCAAACAAGAACGCGTTCTTACAGTCTGAGTGCTGGATTCATCCTTCGAGCTGAAAGGGTAGGTTTTTGGTGCTGATTTCAAAAGCCCCTTGCTCGCTCATTCCGTTGATTACAAACGCAGTCGGTGACGAGAACATGTCGCATACAACAATGTGTCTGCATCCACAACATTGATCCTGTTGGTTTCTGTTTTGATGTTTGATGAAATCTTCCTGCAGTGTTTCTCGTCGCTGTTACGATGAACGGCAGCCTTAGCCATAGCATCATCTGGCCAATTTATTTTCGAATGAAATCACTGAATTTGCTTTGTGTACATTGCGGCAACACTTCATTGAGGCGGTCGGTAAGATTTCGTTTGTTCCACCTGCATAGTTTTATGGTTGCGGATGTTGGACTCGATGTGGGTTGTCTTGGGCGAACGGGAGAATGCTTGTGTCAACATTGTTGTGCACCGCACATGAATTTCAATGTCATCAGCAAATTGTATTTTAAGATGAGCACTTCAACTGGCGAAAGTGGTTGACGAAGTTGAAGAAAGCAATGACCTTGTGATGGACTTTTGGGAGTTCCACTGGAGCTGTATTTAGAGAAGAGTTAGGTGCTGTTTGCACCCGGTAAGATCGATTTGTCAGAAGCGATTCAGGATAACGGAAAGAGCTACCTTCAACAACGTCAAGTCGAACGCATTGGCGGTGACACCGGTTGTTTCCGCATGTTCTTTTATAAATCCATTTATTGCTCTTGGTTGTTATACTTGAAAACGTCTTGCTGGGACGCAAACTTTGGACATCGCCAAACCTGCACGCCAGATTCCACATTCGCGGAGTACATTATTTTCGCCATATTTTATGATTCTTGTTTTCGGCCGCTTTCTGATGACAGTGCTGCTGCTGCTTCTAATAAATTCCGGTCGTCTTTCATGTCTGTTGGTTGGTTTTCTCGATCCGTTGATTATGCCATTTTCCGAGTGAGTTTTCTTTCGTACTTCTTGTTTGTCGTTTGAATCTTGAGTGGCTTGTGCCATGAGATTTAGATTGTCGGTCCTCCACTTTACCGACTATGGGAGTGTTTTCCTCTTGTTTTTCGTGGTGGTGATCAATTATTTGGGTTTCTTTCTTCCAAACGGTTTCACTGGTAACGAGTGATGTGCATACAGAGAATAAGCCTGAATTAGTGGTTGTTCCTGATTCTACGGTTCGGCTTTTGATGCACAACTCAAATGTTGGGTGCCTCAGGTTAATGGAAGCAAAATGTTATGCCGAGGGCATGCGTTATCGTTGCCCTGTTTTGTTTGTTGTCTTGCTTTACTAAACCACTAGAGCATTCATTCTGATTTACTTCCATTCTCTGGTGTTTTGACTGCTGGTTTCAAGTCAAAGGGGGACGTATCCGATACTCTAGGAGCTGCCCTAATGGCAAGTCACTCCCGGTGTGTTTTGCAAACGGATAGGAGTCTCAGGAAGCGTTACAAGCATCATTTCAAGCTTCAGTGGGAAAAAGGTTGCCATACGATTAGGCAGTCAATGTGAATTGATCCTTCCTTATTGACGTTGTCAGTTGAGTGATCTCAATGAGGATGACCTCTGAGAATGTTGTTGATCTTTCTGACTTCGGTTTCTTCTCCGTACAGTTCAGTTGAAGTTACTCTTCTCTGATTTGAAGTCTTTCCCAGAGAAGGTATAATAAGGTGTACAATAGATTGCGTATAAAAAGTATTGAGGTAAACTATATCGATCAGAAGTACTACTCCAGTCAAATTTTCTTGTAGTTGATGCTTTCTTGCAGAAAAGTGTTCGCACTTTTGGGTTGTTTGGTTTTCCGTCGTAGCTTCTGCAGCAATTTTCGACATTTTCAATGCATGTGGCCATCAGGGGCTGCAGCGTTTCGTTCCCACGCAGTCAGTCATATTTTTTGGAGGCAGATACAATTTTGGTGATTATTTCGTGAGTTTACACCAATGGAAAATGTTCCGTTTTTATTTTGTGAAACTGTGGTGAGGTTCCTGGTCCGAATTCAAGGGATGTATGACCGTGTAATGAGGAACTGTGACAGAAGATAACGGGAACGTCTATGCTTTTCACTCGTTTCCGAACAAGCCATATGATCGTAATCAGGGTGGGCATCTTCAGACTTTCACGCTTGTAGTATCAAGTAGCATTTTGAGATACGGTTATTTGACTTGCTAAGTTAGGTGTTTATATTGGTATACCTCTGAGAATAGATCCAATAACGGTACAAAATGAATGAGGACGAAAATAGGGAAACGCCTGAATGTTCAGACTGTCACCACTGTGATCTGGATAAGTAGTTCTTTTCGTTGCCCATGTGTAGTGTGTTGTCAGACCACTCAACTAATTTCAGTCGAATCCTATTTTAACGGCGACAGATTGCTTGATATTTATGGTTCCGATAATTCTCGAGTCAATACAGTTACATAAGTTTCATCAAGACCTCATAAAACAAGGCGAAAAAAAACAAGGGGCTGTTACCGAATGACAATAAAGGCTAATCTAGACTGCACACAATAATCGGTTAGGTTCAGACCGGACCTTGACTGGATATGTAACATGCAAACTGGCTGTTTCTACTCGGGTTGTCCATTACACTTAGGGACCAACTGTGTGGCCACGTAGAGACAATGGGGGAAAGCGTTCTTCCGAAGTTGGGGATCCAACAACAGTCCCGAAAAAAGAAACAGCAAGAAACAAGCATGAGGCAAAGGCTCAGTAAGCCATGCACACGACTTACACAAACTAAAACAGCGTCGACAACACAGCAGCACGCCTTGTTACGCAGTTCAAATTCGACCTGTGTGCGCCTGCTGGTTTCGACTGCAGGTTGCAGATATTACGTCACACGGTCAGGGTCGAATGTTTGTGTGTTGGTCGACTGAATCTGATTGACCTGTAGCCACGGAAGTGGCAAGGGTTGCGTAATCTAGTAGCAACCGATTTTGCGGTCGCTAGTATGTGCTAACGGATTATTTCTGTTTAAGTGTTGGCAACTCTGTACATCCCGGCATGCTTTGCTGATGTTTATGCTATGGTTGGTATCAACTAACAGCCACTCGTTGTTTTTTTTTCGTTTTGTCTCACGACTTCTTGATTAAACCTGTGTAATTGTATTGACTTGAGGAAGAATGATAAAAAACAGTTGTTCTTAGTTTTGATGTTACGGGAATTTTCCGACATTTCTGGTTCCCTCGATTACGACCATTCACAGAACCCTTGAGACAGTTATCCGGTAAGTGCTGTACTAGGTGTTTCAATACTCATGGCAAGATTTAAATGTGGCAATAAAACGTATTCATGTGTGCAGTGATATACCGCTGTTTATTCTGGTAGCAGTCTACAGATGCGTGAAAAAAGAATGAGCTAAACCAAGTCGCTTTGCGTTTGGTTTGCGAGTTCATGTTCCCCAGATTGTCTGTAGCATCGCTCACGTTCCTTAACCGGGGTCCTCCGTCAGTCATCTAAACATTCACAATTTTGAGAACAATAATGTGAACATTGTGTCACAACATATAGCGGTATATGGGAAATAGGAGCCTTTACATGAGTGAAAGTCTGCGATCAGTCAGCTGGTAATACTTTATCCTCGTAGTGAACAGTCGTTTTGTTGGTCGGGCGTCTCGATTGGCATTATGAGGTTTCAGGATTATGCGTTACTCAAACACTTGAAATCGTAAGCTGCGATCTGGCAACTGCCTGGCTTGTGAATCGGCTGGAAACACGGTATACGTTGCCCAAGTACCTTGTCAGTACCTGGTAGATCTAAAGGAGCATTTCATGTACTACACTTTGTTCAGTATGTCTGGATGAAACCGCGTGGTTTTAAGATCGATCATGTAGACATAGGCGCAGCCTTGATAAATACTTCCTGCCAGATTAGCATCCATGCTGGTGCTGTTTATAGACGCTTCTGGACAACGCAGTATGCTTGTCGCTGACGTTATCATGTTCATTGTCTATTTTGAGGCAGGCTTTGTTTGGGACTCCAGCCGTGTTGCTCATGGACGTGATTTAAATCGAAGTAAGCAGATTGCACGGCGTTTTGCTGCCATCTTCAAAGAGTTGGTTTTCTTTCTTAATCTCTGGTGCGCCATGTTCAAGACAGTATAGGTGGTTGCGCCATCCTCTACCGAGTTTGAAGTATGCGCTGCATGCATGCTTATATCACGTTAGCAAACCAGTGTACCCATTGTTGACTTACGATTTTTACGGGCAGCACTCATATAAGCAATAAAAACCCACGGAAGTCGCCACACGTTTGACAGTCAGAAGTAGGCAAACTCAGGACTGTTGTTTGTGTTATTCAGTATTATCCGTCAACACGAGTTCCAGAAGCTCCATACCAATTGAGCCAACGAAGAACATGTGAAGTCAGACGCGCGGACCATTCATTTTCTAATTCCTGCAGATCGTTTTTGACCGTGGCTGCGTACACTGTAACACGATCGAAAAGCTCGGTATCATTCAAGGGTCTAATATAGCTCAAAATACATCCACAGCATTGTTCAGAATCAGACACCTATATCCTATTCACTACATCACTTGACCTCAGACTTGAATCTGGTTCTGTGTAGGGTCCCCAAGAAAACCTCGTTTCCTGTTATCTCGCTGGTCGGACTTCTGAGTCGGCGACTTGCACTCTACGCGGTTTAAACGATCGGGAGGTATCACAAGTTACAGTTCTCTCTACGTTGACTTCATTAATCCTTTCTCATATTTTACCCCCTCCCCTCTGAATTTTAGCTGCCTTTTCTGTACCGAAAGGTGATGATTGTATTCTAAAGCCAAAACAACTGGTAGATACTGGCCCTTTTAGTATTCACACTCCCCGATAAGTTGGTCTATAAACTACCTCTAATTTCTGAAGCTTAACCTGTGCTGTGTCGAAAACGCACGTCTGCGTTTCGGGCATCGTTTCCCACTTGGGATCACTTCCAGATAACTGTCGGTGCAAATGCTTCTCCCTCGATCACTCTGGTGACCCCTCGGTTGATTCTCATGATCAACCTAGAGTGGAAATTGCATTGAGTTCCAGACCGGAGCAGTGTTTGTTCGCTTGGATTCCAGTGGACAGTCGCTCGTGCGCTATCAGACACAGTGCATCGGTTAAAGTCTATCAACGTAAATCAGACAAGCATCCTTTATTCATCATATCAGCGTACGTTCCAACGGACACCTATTCGGATTCTACCATAGATGCTTGCATGATGCCCTCGTCGATCAGACTAAACACTGACATCATCATACTGGCTGGCGATTTTAATGCTCAACTTGATTGTCTCATCAGATGAGAAGCGACTGGGTGATGTGTGTGTTATCTGGTAAAACGCACAGACAATGTCGAAGATTGCTGCTGCTGTTTTACTTGAAGACCATTCTGTCCTTCACAGTCATGGACACAACTCGATCACATGGTAGGCAGCTACAGGTGGCACCACTGTGTCAAAGACTGTCGTGCATTTTGGAGCATCTGCAGAGTCTTCGAACATGTCGTTGGGTTGTTTTATCATTTTCCTCGTAAATGCGAGATGATTAACTGACATTTAAAGGAAATGTATGGAAAAAACTTGCTCAAAAGCTTTGCTGATTGAATTACCCGGTTTCAGTTGGAGGAATTTGATGAACATCGGAAACAAGTTGCCGGAGCTACGAAAGCTTGTAGAGAGGTATGTTCAAAAGTAGCTATATAGTCGGAACCTCATCTGATGGTCGATAACTTTAATCCCTGATGAATAAAGGCCTAGCTAAAGATCGTGAGCACCACTTGGTCAAACAGTCGAAATATGTGAAACAAACCTTATCTGAGAATGGCAGAAAGCTTCCTCTGATTTGTGGTTGTACTGGTTGTCAAGTCTGTGCACGTGAATCCATAATTGGAAAAGATAGTTCACACACCAGCAGTGGCGCCTGTTTGGTAGATGGGTTGAACACTTTGAAGCATAGTTCTACTGGCCTCAATCAAAACGACGGGACGCGAATGTTCAGATATTGAGTTCAAGACGGTCCTCCGTCCCGAACACAAGTGGCCCGGTGGCTTGAATTATTGAAGCGTGACAATGCCTCGGGACCGGATCTCCCTTTTCTTGTAAAGGATAGTAGAGTGATAGTAATATCAGAATTGACAAACTCCTCCAGACCGTTGGAGAAACTGAACGTTTACCTCGTAATATCTGTTTTCGTGAAGGGGGTCTGAACTGTGACAACCACAGACACCGGCGTAGTATCTGTTGCGTCTAAGTTACTTATTGGCTTTATACTACGTTAGCCCACAAAACCCAGAATAAGTTACACATATGAAGAACAGGGAGAATTCCGATCCCTCTGTCTAATATTGTATCTGCCAGGCAGCTGGTAGTTGTGGTTTCCTCGGACCTCCGATTTGATTGCACGTTGCGTTTCTCAAGAGTCCCATGGAAACACGTATCTGTTGAGATCACTATGTACCCACCATACGAGCCGGGTGAGGGTTTTTGAACTATTGTTTCGGACATTCAGCTCTAATGGTATTCACCAGAGGTGTCTTGTCCCTTTTTTCTTTTGATTATGCATGTCATTCTGGAAGGTACGCCTGGGTAAGTTTGGAGCTCAGTTATCTGGCGTTACTTTGATCACCAAAGGGTTCGTATGTGGCATTTTCCTGCTTAGCTCCTCTGACGAAAGCATACACTGCTCACATCTTCACACACCCAAGTGCTTCAGTGTAGATGCTCAACAGTTGTTATTTTGAACATAAAGTGGGCCAGTGATTTGTACTGTGGGATTGTCTAACTAGAGTGTGTCTGAGAAATGTATACGTCAAAATCAACTTACTGTCAGATCTCTGGCAGAGTTTGGGCTTATGGCAACATGTCGCTGATTGTAAGAACCTTCGAAGGAGTGCAACAACTTTGCGATAGACGAGACCCTAGAATATGCCTTGATAGACTACGAACATGATATGTGGACTTGATCTCGAGAGATGAGATACACAGACGACATCACTTTGTTATTCCACAACATCTTAGACAAATTAGAGGCTTCCGTTCGGCATATCCTCTGCACCTACTTAGTGCGAGGTGCTGTTAGAAAATTGGGACACTGTGCCTGCTCTCACCCTTGGATAGCAATTGAAAGTGATCAAGAAGTTCTGGTACATTGTAGGCTGTGTCAGCGCTGGTGGAATGTTTGATTTTGTTACAAATTACTTAGAAATGGCCTAGATGACGTTTTCCAACTTGCACCTTCTGTGGCACCAGCCCGACTTCAATCGTTCTGTGAAAGGCCGAGTGTATAATGCCACCGTAATGGCAGTCCTATCATGCGGCTCCGAAGTTAGGTCGATTCGCGCTGAAGATGTTCCTACTGTATTCATTTTCGACCATCGGTGTCTCCGAAGCATTGGCGGTGCGTGATGAGACTATAGTGTCTGCAGTGACAAGGTTCACTGACTTGTCTTCCGGACAGATAGACCATGGCGGTCCTTGAACGTACTGATCTCGTTTCAGTCTTCGTTGGCTTGGCCATATTTTACGAAAATGTCTACTCTAGACAATCTGTGCACTGTCCAGGAGCGCAGGTCCTCCTGTTGGAGCATTCGAAACTCTTTTGCGGTGGGGTAACCTGAGCTTTATCCTAATAACATCAGAACTTAATTTGCTGCGTATAGGATACTTGACTGCCAACCACTAATCCACCACGCCCTGAAAGTACTACCGTTCATTGTTTGCGATCGCTTTTTCACTGAGACAACTTAGCTTATCGCAGTTAGCACATACATGGTAGTACGTTCTTTCAATCCGCAAGCCAAGGGAGCACCGGGTGTTACTGACTTAGTTAATTCAATTACCTGCACACCACACTTGATAGTGTCTATTCATTTTCCCGACGGGATATAGTGGAACGTGCACCAAATCGCGGATATGCTATGACCTTGCTGATCATCACCCCTGTAGATGTCACGTGTGACTGTGTACGAAATGGTTCATTTTATGTGTATGACGAATAGACCATGTATATATAACTGAACGTTGGTAGCAAATTCGGTAGTTGATCGCTCACATCCTGTTACCGTCCTCTATTTGGTGTATGGATTTAGTTCAGTCAGTCGTGCACATCTCTGTAGATGAATAAAATAATTAAGCGTAATACGTGACAAAACGGTTCATTCGAGTGCTGCAAGTTATGGTGAGGTTAGTGTTTTTCATGTTCACTTTGCACAAGCCAGAACACCTACGATCAGACTTACTCAGTGGTCCCATACTAGTTAAAACAGAAAATCAAACGGTGACTAGTTGAGTTTATTTCAAGCGGACTGAGTAAACGACGACCAAAGGTGCGAATGACGACGGACAAAGTGAACGCTAGTATCCATTCAAGCAGTTTTGATTGCGCAAACGATCGAAACACCTGGAATGCATTGAAAGCTTAGTGTATCTACAAGAGTTATCAACTCGAACAAGTAGTTTACAAATGTTCTTAGCAATCGGTACTGTGACGTCTTCGTTGTTATCGGAAATTCGGCACCCTCCTCTAGAAGGTGCATTTTCGGCACCTTGAGGTCGATTATCTTTTCTCGCTCATTCCTTCAGTGGTGATCCACATGGATATCACAAGATGTTCACGCGGCCTCTGCGAAAATAATCTCCAAAATCTAGTGTTCTGCATGATTTCGTTTATTCATGACTGGCATATTCGAACAGCCTACTCAACACGGATGACTTACACCGTTAACAATTTCTCCTAAGGCTATGGTGGGCTCAGTCGTTGGTCATGCACTTGAGCACCTGGCTCGTTTGTACTCCCCCCTAAACACTCACGAATTTCGAACGAGATTTCTGTACATTCGCAACTTGATACTTGAGGTAAATGCGCATCAGTCTATTTGGATCCCTCTGAAATATTTTGCCGAATCGGTCATCGTGTAAGGAGCTCCACAAGTACGCAGCAGGTGTTCATGTAGTTCTATGTTCAATGGAATCAACGTCACTGATCTGCTCTGGAGGTCAGCAACGCGTTCAATGAATACCAATGCGCTTTTGTCAGTGCTTCATATGGTTCTATTCCAATCTCTTTATCTTATTCGTGATAGAAATTCCTCGGCTTGTTTGCTCTACTGTATGTGGATCAATTTAAGAGACACAATAGAACACGGGGCTGTATGGAGATTTGGAGGGTTTTCACATCCAGGTTACTGGATGTAAGGCACTCCACATTCCCCTCACATCGAGTACTTCCTTAAATTTTACAAGTTTACTACAGCATATAACAGAGATTTCCGTTCACTGGTCTCAGACACGCTTCTCTTTTTCCATAGGTGGGGGAGCTAACCGTGGTGTAGTCAGCCTGCTTACTCGGGTGTTTGTGAGTCTTCAGCCTGATAGCTATTCCATGATGCTTAACTGAATGGAACAACAACCTAAACCAAACTGATTCTTCACACTGATATCTAATACTCGCTCGAGAAGCCTGTGTGCATTCATTTTGTCACTAATCCGCTCATTCAGTTAGCATTCAATCAGCTAATAAGCAGGGCGCAATCGCACGTCAGTCGATGGTTGTGTGTGTGTGGGGGGGGTACAGAGGAACCAGGCTCAGATGATGCTCTTGTTTGTGCACGGCAATTTGGAGCGAATGCTTGTGGGTTACCTACACGCACATTTTAGATTGCACTGTAAGAATTGTTGTCAACTATCACCATTGCTTTGACTCCATCAAATGCGCGGACCCGCTATCGCTGACGTTCTGTCAAATTGATACAGTGCATACATTTGGGAACTAAAGGGCAAACCTCAACCCCAGAAAGACGATGGACCAGAAGCGACTATCGGAATAGTGTGTACGCACTATGTGGGAAGTGCCGCCAGGGCGATTGATAACATGTTGTTACTCAATGTGTGTGAATGCAACTCAGTCGTACAAATGAATATAGGTGTTCGTGGTTCTATGTTTAACATAGGCGGTACGGGAGTTCGTGCAATAAGCAACTTTACGGCTCACAACACTAGTACTTTAAGTCTTCTTAACCGATGATGAAATCTCTGAGACGTCTCAGTTTTGAATAGTCCAATTACCCATCGGCATGGGAACCGTCAACTATTTTGCGCACTCTAATCTGTCCTGATAAATCCTGTTTTCTTTAAAACCCACTCGGATATTTGCGTACTGTTTTAGAATGCATAGCATTCTTCATTTTTAATGCGAACGAACCATAAGGTAGGTTTCCTTTGGATGGTGTATCAACGGCCGTCACTTTCTGTGATTTATTTGCGGCATTAAAGCAGCAAAGTCCACATTGGCGGATTCCTTTTCGTAATCACCTAACTCCTTGCTGATGCCTCCACAGCGTCTTGAAGCTTCGTTCTCATTGGTCGAAAGGGAGTAGAAAATCAGTAAGCCTTACTTAGAGCGCGTTTAGTCAGTTGGCTAGTACACATCGTTTGACGACAGTTGAGATAAGAGCTACGCGACAATTTACCAACCTATGACGTTACCTGATTTGAAATATGTAAAAGCCGTTGTTCACTTCGTGACGGTAAATTCGCCCATTATTCGGAGTGCTTTCGCCTAACATCCGTTATTTTTGTAACACGTACTAAGCAGCAGTGAGAACCTGAGTCAGCAGAATTTTTTATCGTCATGTGATGGAAACCTATTTTTCATGTTTCGTTTGCTGTTTAGGAAATGTTTATCAAGAATCTCGAATTTTGAACTGGTTTACTTAGGGCGTCATCGAAAACGGGATGTAAAAATGCTTGTTGAATGCAAGGTTTCCCGAGATTGTTCCGTCGTAAATCAATAGGCTGTCGATCCACAACTTCGAGCTACCGATCTAATGCGATTTGCTTCTTGATCGAACTGTTCGTTTATGGTTTTTGAGCTCATGATTTTCATCGAGTGTCTAACTGGCACTGACGCATAATCTCCGTTTTACAATTCTGGCACATCTGGTATCCTACCAAACCTGCCGGCTACCACTGGTTGGGTGACTGAATAGCCTTCTGGAAAGCTTCATTCGTTGTCGCACCATTTTTGGAAGAGGTGCAAAGAGCCGTCGTACAGCTATGATACACAAAAGTTGCAGGTGTAGTGGTTTGCCAGGGAAACTTATGAAGCTTGGCGGACCGGTTTTAGAAATTGGCTCACTCTCAGAGAGCAGAAATTGGTTCCTCAAGAATTCAAGGACACCCTGATCATACATTTGTTTTAAAGCAAGGATTGCCTCCAGAGCACCAGCATTGTCGCCGCACTGGGAAGGTGCTTGCAAGATTTTTGCTGAACCGACTCTGCGGAAATATTGGAGGCCAATATTTCTGAGGACCACTGTGGACTAGTCATAGTACGATCGACATGGTGTTTGCTGCTCGACAGATCCAAAACAGTTGTCGTGAACGCAACTAGCCGCTGTTCGCGGATTGTTCCAGGGCCTCTGACTCCTTGAGCACCAACGGGTACGTGGTAAGTTTAAATGTCTAGGTGAGTTCGTCAATTTGATTAGAATGTTACATGTGGGCACAAAGGCGAAGGTACAGCCGTGTGAATCGACCTCTGATGATTTTGACATTGTCACTGGCGTGAAGCAGGGTTGTCTCCTAGCCCCAACCCTATTCATTTATATTTGACTGTAATGCTAACAGCTGTTCTTCAGAACTCAGAGGATCGAATATCGCACGGCTGGCGCTTGCTGAATATTCTGTGTTTCGGCGGCTACGTACTTCGGCGATGTGCGTACTGTTGTTCGCAGCCGATTGTGCGCTGTTTGCACAAAGCGAAGATGGACGTGAGCGACTGGATATGGTTTTCGCGAACACGACATCCAAATTTGGTTTCGATATCGACACGGGTAAGACATTTTTTTCTTTCAGCTTTCTCCAGCCGAAATTGACGTGTCTGCATCCACAGACCGCATTAATGGGGACGTTGTTGATGGCTTTACGAAGTTCCACTACTTTGGTAGGACGCTCACGACAGTTATGTCCAGTAACCGCGATTTACGAGCTCGTATGACTGAGACTAACACTGCTTTCGGACGTCTTGAAAGACGTTTCCCGAAAAAACAACCGGAAGGTAGCCATTCTGTTTACCGCTCAATGGTGCTCTCTGTTGCTGCATGGTATTGTAACTTGGACATTGTAACAATGGAACATGCGCCATCTGAGCCGTCTCCATTTGCAATGTCTAAAAGGCGTCTTGGATATTCGATGGTCAGACATGTTTCCGGACACCGATGTGCTGCCGCGAGCGGAAATGGACGGAGTGGAAGCCATGCTGCTACTCAGCCAGCTTCGTTGGCTAGGTCACGTCTGTCGGATGGGCAGCGATCGGATTCCGAGTCAGCCGTTATACGGGTAACTAAAAGCAGGAAAGCAAAATCTTTAATGTCAAAAATTGAAATACCACGATTTTATCCAAGTAAGTCTCCCGTGTTGTAATGTCGACTCTAGTTCTTAGGGGGACTTACCCTTGAACCTGGCTGGCGCACGAGCAATGAGCAACAGTTGTGGGGCCGTGAGATGAAGCGCGCGGTACGCCAAGGAACCGTAGGTGTAAGGTCATAATGACATAACCATATTGCATTGCGTTGATTGAGCCGGCCGTCTCGCATCAGTAGGTCAACAACGTGCTTGCATTACGTTAGGCTTCAGTAGACTGTTTACCTTTTCGTTCGTATTAACCAACAACCACTGCCACCTGGCAAATCACTCTCTTTCAGAAATCTCAGTCACTAGCCTTCTACCTTTCCTTTTCTTCTGCTTTGTTGGTGCATTATGTGACATATGTTTTGTTTTGTTTTCGATCTAACTTTAAATTTATATTTGCCTTCGTCATACTATCTGAAGTGTACTCTTGCGTTGAATTACTTACCTTTCATGTTTAATATCTTTCCTGCCCATATCTAAACATTGAAGTCTTATTCGGGTTTTTACTAGATAAAGTGTGTGAATGGAACTGCAAGTGATGCAGCGCAAGCCACCTATGAGTGTTGTACACAAGCGTCCTTCGACTATGACCGTTGTGAGAGGGCTAATCCGAAACGGATTCCGCCAGGCATATATCTGTCTTGTTGTCCACATTGATATGGTCCTGTAAATCCGACTCCAAGAACCTGACTTAATCATTACATTCAGTGCACTACAGCAAACGAGGCCGTCTTCTGACTTAACCCGCATGCCGTACCGCACACCACAGACAAACGAGTGGCTCCTCACATCGTTGATTACAAGACCGTCCGAGGAGATTTTAGAAGGCAGATGGTATATAGATCATAGCCAGCTGATTGCTTTTTCAAACGATTTGCAAAAATTGACTTTCGGATATCAATTTACTAATCTGGAGAATATCTTAAACTTGCATAATTAAATATCACGGACATTGCGTTTCATTCTATGCCCCCTTTCTGATTCTGTGTTTTCACCTTTATTGACTCCTGAAACGAATAACATAAACTTGTGTTTTGTATACCAGTGATGGGTTAATCCGTGCTTCGCCTGTTTGTCTGCTGTTTTAGAAGGTAGTCCTCATGGGTTAATACAGGCAGAATAGGCTACATCTTGACGGGGAAACCTTCTTTACAGCTCCTTGTTGCTGTCTGTCTCACAACTATAATACCTCATTGTGCTTCACATATTGTATACACCAACGTACGTAATTATAAACTTGCTTTATGATTCTTGAATGTCATTCTTGGTGTTCCTACTATAGACATGTTGTATATAGCAGTAATGCACCGAGAAGAGTGTGTTCGTTGGTGTTCATGCGGCAATGACGAGTGTACATCCACCACATCGGCTGTAGCGATCATCCTGTATGCCGTCAGTTACTGCACACCTGCTCGTTTCCCTGTTTCTTTTCCGCTTTAATGCAGCGCGACAGGCTTCAGGATTTTGGTCTATCACTTAGAGTTAGCAACACAATAGATTATCAATGCAGAAGGAATACATGTTGCGATATGCTAACATTTCGTTTACTCCCATCAGTCACAAACGGAAAACATTCGAATTATATATGACACAAATAGAGATAGACAGGCTATGGACATGCATACAGTCACACCGCATATTATGTCCGTAACCTGCCTATCTCTATTTGTGTCATATAATTCGCATGTTGTACGTTTGCGACTGATGAGAGTAAACGATATGTTAACATATCGCAACATATATCTTCTTTCTGCGCTGATGAAATTATTAAAAGGAATCCAGTATTACAGTAGGTCATGCCGTGTACCTTTAGAACGGCGACTGGAACGGAACGAATTTGATTATTTCGACTATTCTGGTTGTTTGCATTATATGACATCAATCACATTCTTGAGTCCACTCATGGTAATTGCGAATGGCATCCAAAATCAGACTGACTGCTCGAGCGTCGTGTTCTTAAAAGATGTTGAGTGTAATTTTTCAGTATTGGTTGTTGACATTGAGGATACCGTGTTTGGTACACATGGCGTTAGCTGTTTACTGTCCAGATTTATGTTGATTTGACTCCATAGGCTCATGTGCGTAATACCAGCCAGTCGCATTTCACCTAATAACTGAGACAACTCAAGGCAGTGAAATATCTGACTTTGGGATTGAGTTTTATCAAACCCGCGATCATTTCGATTTTTCTACCAGATATCTTGCCTACTAATCTAGCGCATCATACGACAGCTTATACCGGGATTTAGTTTAAATTTTAAACAGCTGTTTCAAATGAGAACCTTCTCGGAGTATCTTAAAATGAGTTTATTTTTCATACTTCCTTTTATCCTTTTGCAGTCCGAACATCGAAGCTGGCTTCTGGTAATGACTGGGATCGGTTTGTGAAACTTCGGCGCGATCTGACTAAGCAGTTGGATCGGGAGCATCCTAACTGGCATGTGCAAGCTCTGAAAACCCTATGTGAAAACACCTGATATACCAGCTTTCGATACACATTTGTCTTTCATTCCCACGTACATATTCCGTCCGTTTAACGATCACTTGTGGAATATTCCAACTGATAGTTGTTGGTCGCATTTATCTTTTATAGAACGATCTTCTTAATCGTGAAATCTGTGCCAAGTGCTCTTTCCGTTTTTTTAGGTTTTTAAAAACATACCATACTATTTTCTTGCGGAAGCACAATTATGAATTTTCTAGGTGACTTACTGGGTAGATAATGTAATTATGTCAAAAACAGCGTTTGTATATTGCCTTTTACGTACAAAATAACACATCTTTGACCTTGTTGATTAAAATCGCCGATCATGGAAAAGTACACTTATTTGTTCTCCAAATAGACCTACAGTTAAGTGACACCTGCGACTAATCATTACGCCATAGAGTGTCTTTTTTGTCGAATCTCATTACTGTTCACAGATGAACGTAGATCGACTGACGGTGAACATCTTCACTTCCCAATTCATTCAAAAATCTTAAGTAAGTTGATGGGACGTCGCTGCTAAAACTCACTGAGGTTGCTTGCCTTTTGCTGACTACTTTCATTTGACAACAAGATGAGTGCTTACTTGCTCGTGAACTGTCGACCACTCAACGCGGCGCGTAAATCCGGGCGTGTACAGTCACATCCGTCATGCTCGCATCGCGGGAGCGTCTTTCTAACGGATATTTCACTTATGCAGCGTAAGTACACTCGTTCAGTGGATCAGATTAATACTCCCCAGGTGATGGTTTAATGGTGTTTTGTCGACCATTTTTACGTGTTGATAGCAAGCCGGTTTTTAACATCACCTGACCTTTAATTACGTCACTCCGTTGGACATGGCAGCTGCGCACTCGGTGACTTAATGTAACACCCCTATCTTTAAATTATTAGCTAGCCCTGGCAGTTACGACCAGTTGTAAAGTTGACTGATTTCAACCTCGCTCATGTGCAGTTTGGTTTAAGTGTTCACGTCTAATGGGCTAGGCCGATGATCACGTGTATACGTAGATAGACAAGCGAGTTGTGCATGTATAGCACTCAGTAGCTAAGCTTGACATAAGGTGCCCTTTTCACATCCAGTTGCAAACGTCCGCCAGTCTGCGAATAGGCGCAAATAGTATGTTACTGATATCTGCCCGAACCAGTTCGACAGAAGGAAGACCAGAAATGCTTTACAATGAACAAGAGGAGATTTGTTAAACCGAATTACAATCGACTTCCTGGTTTGCCCGTTATATAACTGCCTGTACAGAATGTACCGTAAAAGATGTTTACGCATCCCTTCGACTTATAATGCAGAAATAAATTTACATCGAAGGTGGATTGCAATCACATCGTTATTGTGGACTTCACAGTTGAAAACGGATTAGCTGAAATTGGTATTTCATCGTCATCATAGACAGCAATACATCACTGTTGCTCAACTGTCACACCCATGAAAAAAGCAAACCCTGTACAGAAAAGGAAGGGGAGGAGATGGGACCTAACTACTGAAATTAACTTCGTCTATTTTCAAGATGTCTACAAACAACCGAGTTATAAGTGAAAGTAAGAAGTTGTCAACAAGTCAGCTTCCTTACGACTATCACTGCTCGGATTAGCAACAATCTCACCTAACTTCTACAGCCACCGACTCTGGGAGACGACCTCAACCTGCAGTGGTTAACCCCTTCGTGAACGACTTCATTTTTTTTACGCCAGGTCGTGTGTCCACCTCGTACCTTACGTCAGTCGGCAAAGAGTGGTCGGTGCGGCAGACCACTAGTTGGCATTCTCAGTACATGACAACCACCAAAGTTTGTGAGAATGTAAGAATTGAGCAGAAGAATTCGTTTGACAATTACTACTGAATGCTCGCCTCCTAACCTCTTCGTTCATACCACCCGATGCAAGTGATTGGACGCACATGTGGGTGGTTAACTACCTGAAGACGGTTCACCTCTTCTACCCCAGCGGCCAGTTTTGTCGCCGTAAAGTAAGATAACCTTCACAGAGGTGCCTCTGTCGTCAAAGTTGTCCTAGACTAACGAATACACCCCTGGCCTTGCGAGCTTCTGTCTCGTTCTCCACCGCCGCTAATGCAGCTTCCTAAGTTCACGAACTGACAATCTCCATAACTTTATTACCCGACATTAGATTTACGTAGAGACGGTAGTCTTGCTGAAGCGTTGCATTTTGAGGGCGTAAAGCACATTCCGAATTATTTTGTAGAGCGTAGAATAACGTTTGACATTTTATGTTGCTTGGAAATTGTCACACAACACCTTGTCGTCATTGTAATCAAGGTCATTCAGTCTTCCAACAGGCAGAAGATCCACGCCGGTGTTTATGATTGCCACAGGTCCCATCATTATTTCGTTTATGACAAAATTAAACACGAAAAGTGGAAATGGACATCCTTGACGTATTCTGCTCCTAGTGCTGAAACCAGTTAATCGTAAACCCTAACCTGAGCCAAAGTGTGAGAATAAGGCTCCGACTGTATGTTCACATACTTGGTCGGTATATCCCTGTGTTTAAGTGATTCTAAAAGTGTAGATCAATCCATCGAATCGAACGCACCTTTGGACGACCGTTTCTGGCCGTCGGTATGGCGCTACTCCAAAAAACGAGAGAGTGGAAATTTGATCAACACATTCTCTCCCAGGACGAAACCCTGCTTGTCTCTCTAATCTCTGCCATCTCCCCGAATTGCAGTGCGTCGACAAAGTATAATGGACCCCACAACCCTAGTAATGACGGGTCAAGCTAACTCCCCTATGGTTTTCTCAAAAGCCACGGACGCTTTTTTTTGAATATGATTTATTATGGAGTGACGCCAGCACAGAGGGATGTTCTCTGTCGTCCGCGTCAGTTGAAAAACCCGAGTCCACAACAAACGCCTCTTCCCTGTTCGTCAGTATTCGTAGTTCACTTTAGAACATTCAAATTTTGAGTCTGATTCTTCTCCAAAAAGGGGCGCATTTTCTCTTGCTGTATTTATTTTGTTAGCAGTCGTGCAGTCAAAAATGTTTTTGTTTTCAGGAAGGTTAGTGTCATCAGTTACTTCATATCTAGTCAACTTTCATTTTCTCTGATCCGTCACATGGACGCTGGTGGACTGTATAGCAGTGACTTAGAGCATGATCTTCCGGTTTCATGCTGTGCCTCTCCTTAATTCCGGCCAAATATGTGGCCGGGGAATACCATTGTCGGAATTTTTTTAAACCGAAAAGATCAACAATAACCGCAACCTATAGTTTAACTTAGGAATTTTTCATGAAGCGGTATTTCTCGGCATTCAAGACATCTGATTAATGAAAATAATTAGGCCAGTTTACGCTCAGTGACGCAAATATTGTTCGGCCAGCATGTTTGTGAAGTAAGTACATTCAATGACGGGGGACAGTGAAACCTGTTTTGCTAATGACGCTTCGCCCTTATTGCTTGGTTGTTTGTTTGCAAGGTGTAGGTATCGACGCCAAATGATTACGGACAGTCTTTTAGCAGTTAGATTCCCTCCCGTTCATTGCCCCGAGCTGGAGATCGCTTTTCTTCTTGGTCTCATGTTAGTTAAACATCAACGAGAACCACTGATCCATTGCTGTACACATAGAAACAGAGCTGTTCACCTGACTGATTTGCACATTTCATAACTGGGGTCTTGCAGAAAACGCACGTGAGATCTGCTTCATATTTTAGGCGGTCCTGAGTTTCCGGCTCCACTTATGCTAATTTGGGGAAGCTGGATTCACAAGATTGTTACAATGTTGAAGAAAACTTCCTATAATTTTTGGCGAGGTTTAAGAAGTTCAGTCCAATCTGATGGATCATTCCAGTTGCCATTTACTTTGGAAAAAAAGAATTCGTGAGTATGACCCCTCCTACTATCTGGACAGTACCACCGTCACTAGGATCAACGAAGCGTGTCAACTGTATGACCTGTTTTTCCCGCTGATGAATACAAAGCTTGTTGACATGGATATGTTCATTGACGTGAGGCATCGTTTGACTGGTGTAGATGGGCGTCAGCTAACTCAGATCCTGTTCATCTTCATATAGGTCATATGGCTGAACGTTGTGTGCGTCCGAATTCGGTACTTATTCCAAGTCCCTAATTGTGTTCTGCCCGTGCTAGTGGTGGTCATTTACCTGTCTGAGAAGACAACAAGAACTGGTCCGCCGATGTGTAATCCATGCCTTAGACAGATGCTCAGAGTGATACGCCGGCCTAGCGATCACAGCATACATAAGTAGGTTGACCTGAGAGTCATCCAGTTACTTGATCGATTTTAACATTCAAGCTAGAAGTGTCCCAAGCTACCGGACGTTCCTAATGCGATCATGCACCGACGTAATTAAAATAGCTCGGTACTGCCCAGTTTGTGTCGTCACGAGCAGAACAGACTGCGTACTCTATTGTTCAATGCGGTCGAGCGCGCGCCTCACGCTGTAAACGGTGTAGGTGATTATCTTGTCTATATTTGGTAGTGACTGTATCACCGTCATGGACAAGAATACACAGATGGTTGACTGTCGTTTAATTAGGATGAAAACGCCTAGTTTAAGAGAAAAGAGCAAAAGCACTATTTCCTGAAATCGAAAGTCCAGGCACCACACCTTGCAGATGAATGACGGTAGGACGGATTCTATGCAAATTTCATCACTCCTCAGTTTATACACAACTCATTCTAACAATAAAATGATTCACTCCACTGAACCCGAACAGTTGCCATGTCCAACCGAGAAACCCGGTCCGGAAGGTAAATGCACACTACCGGTTTCACCATTTTGCCAAGTCATCGAATGATCACCTCACGAGTTAGGTTAGGAACGTATGACGTGGTAATTATTGGATTGACGCACGGCTAGCCATCCAAACCTATGAATCCTTAGGGTTTTGGTAGGCGAGCTTAGATTGACAGAACAAAGAAAACGTCCTTCAACCTATCCATTACTTAGTCATTCGTAAACTGTAACGTCAGTGACTGAACATAAACACCGATAAACAAAGACCACAGTGCGGCCCACTGTGCCAATCTCTAACGGCTAGGTTCCGCAGCCTCCAATGAGTTTTCGTTAGCTCAAACGTTATAAGTGCAGCATCAAAATTTAAATGCAATGATTTTTTGTCGTCAAACGTCAGTGTGTACTAAAGGAGCTAGCAGAACGGAAGATATCTATTTTTTTTTTTTAAATCGTGTGCCTCATGGAAAATGATAAGCACCGCTTCGTTATCACGGTTCATGTCGGTTGGCTTCACAATGAAAAAGCATCAAAGCCTAGACTATGCGGCGTAGACGGTTGTAGAATATCCACACCACGTCTAGTACAAATGAAGTCAAACAGTTTAAAAGTCATGTTAAAGATGACAGATCGAGAGGCACACCGGATGCAGGCGCTCTTTACTCACATCGTTTAGGTGCAGTGTAAATTCACTAAGCTGAGGTAAGCCTCACGCGAACTGTTACCTTTCGATTAAAACACTGAAGGAAACCCACCCGAGGTGATTGAAACGTTGAGTGTTACAACCCGCTCATGGCGTTGTGTTTTCAATCCACCAATCAACGACGGGCGAGCCCGTATTGCTTAGTCTATGAAGAAAATGGACAACGTTGACGGGTATCACTTTTTATGACCGTAGATGGGTTTGACAGCTCTTTGAGGATCTTAACCAAGGTTATTGAAACAAAACAGCGCTGACAATATGTTGACAGACTTGGTCGGCGTGCCTATGTGTGTAAGCAACTCTACAAATACAGATGGAATCAAAATACCGCCCACAAGTGTTTAAAAAAAGTGGCCGTTCCTCGACTGATTTAATATAGTATTCAGGTTTGTTTGACCCGCCTCATCGTCGATAACGGCATTCATTCGCACGCACTAGGAAGCGCCGACTGGCTGGCAACGATGGGATAGCATGGAAAATCAGGCCATGTAATAAAGACGTCGGTCAATGGCGGGTCGCTCTAAGTTGCAACCTAGATAAACGATAACTAAGTTTGGAAAAATCAGAAGTCACCAACAGAGGAGTCACTTCAGACTATTTCTCTCCCAGAGCCGTTGCCCTTGTGATTCTGTCTGTGAACACAGAAGTCAGATGAGATAGCGACTAATCGAATCCAGTGTGTGTGAATATTACCGTCGTGAGTTAGGAAAGTAAGTTAAGCGGAGCAATAGCACTCGAAGGAAGCTTTAGTTCAAATGCCACTTGAAGCTCGGTTGTCCGGTTGCCAGATGTATGCATCGCGACCTTGGGTATTCCAGTTTATACATGGTTTTTCATTACCCTTCAGTTTTAAACTAGTGCCCTCCGTTCTCATGGTTGCATGACAATCAAGTATTAGTGCTAACAATCGGCATAATGCTATAGTCAACGGCAACAACAAACGTGAATTAGTTGGTAGTTTCGTTGTCATGCACCAGTGCAAACATAAAACTATTAACACTTTTTCGAATATGAAATCGGGAGGGAATTGATAAAGTTTGTAGATACAAGTATTTGTACATATGAACAGAACAGTTTGGACTAATCAAGCTGTCTCATCTCCACTGCTCCCGCCTGCTTCGTCCGTATCTGTCTGGCTGATCGGACTCTCTTGACTGGATGTTTCCCAATAGTCGGCAGCAAGCTCTGTGGAGGCCTCGAACTGTTCGTGCGTCGTCTTTCCTGCTTCAATCTCAGCGTCCTTTTCCTGCAGTTCATCATTTTCATCTGAAGAAGACTGGTTACCGCCAAGGAACTTCTCCCAATTGTGAATACGACTTAGCTCCTCATCCTTGTCCTCCTTAACGGAGTAGTTAGTCTTCCCATCCCAACGCTCAACCAATAATTGTCGAGCGCCACCGGTACCAGGATAGTTGAACAACGCTTTGTCGAGAAACCCCAAGGCGGTGTCTGCTTCCTCAGGACTATTAAATGTGACGGTGACTATCCCGAGAGGATTGGTCTGTGTGCGATGAAATAAATAAACACCAGTGAATGAAATGCTAAGTAACTTGGGCGTTGAAAGAACAGTTGATGACCTAGTGAGCTAAAAGAGAACTTCAACAATGATCAGTAGTTTGTTTTTATTACAAAAAATTGGCTGCAGCTTTCAGACAGTTCTTTCTGACTAGCTGCTTCCGAAAAGCTCCGTTTTCTTACTTGTTTGACACGGAGAGCAAAGTGCAAAAACCTGAATTCTAAATGGCCCGAGAAGGCCGTTTGACTTATTCGTACGTGTACCTCAGGATACTCGTCCGGTTCTCAGTTCAGACAAAAAACGTTGACGGTGAAGCCGCAAGCCAACTTAGCGACCATCGTGAGGTCATTCGTCTAATTGCATTACATCGACAGTCCGGATAGCTAACTTCCGTCGCACGATCACCTTTGTTATGTTCTGCTATATTCTTACAAAGAATTTTATACTGAATTCTCCTGAGTTTACCAGATCTTGATGCGCAGTCCAAAAATGCACAAGCCTATGCACTAAGTAGCCCAAGCAGTTGACCAGCGAATTCCACGCTGTTGTCCATGATAATGTGAGCTGGGTTACAAGTGGGACTGGACGTGTAAAAAAGTAAACGAAGTTTGTGAAACTTTAAACAGACATTCAGAACTCACATCGTGGACAACTATCTTCTTAACAGTTCCACATTTGGCACATTCAGTCCGAATCCGATCGCGCACGCATGGAATGAGAGTGACATCACGCTATGAACAGTTGAAGGAGAATAAGTTTCAAGGAAGTCAATGAGGAAGTGCATATGTAGTTCTGCAACTAACATCAAAAAAACGTGATCAGCGCGATGTTAATAATCTATCTATACCAAGTAACGAACAGTTTTAGAAAAGCAAGGACACTTTTTGAGATCGTATGGAAAGAAATACGTTTACATTGGCATACAACAGACTGGTTGCACACATGAAAACGCGTACCACGAAATCCTGTTCTACAAAAGCGTTCTTTAGGACCAGTACACGTTCCTTCTTGCTACGCACAAATTTGCTTGTGTCTATGCCCCAACGAAACATACTAAAATGGAAAAATGAGGGAAGCGATAAGAATCTAGGCAAATATGAAAATGGATGAGGTCCGAGAAGAGAAAGAAGACAAACAGATGGCTGAATCATAAATAAGGTTTACATTATTATGGTATGAATTAATCCAAGCGGCTGAATTCCACAATCCCACATCAACTGCCACACAACCTGATCGTCAAGCTTATATACAGACCAAACAGATTGGTCACAAGATTCTCAAGACCTGTTTGTCCACTTTGTGATTCGGTTGACCTCCTGTGATGCCTGCTGACCATGGAAAGGCATTCACTGAAACTGCATCCAAGGAAAATTTCACGAATATCTTGATTTTCAGTGTTTTTGATCTATAGCTTCAGGCCTTGTACGTCTGTTTCCGACGATCTAATCAACCAGCACTTTAAGATTGCCCATTGAGAACAGGGGTGGGTGGGCGCATGACTTCCGTCAGAATCTACCCGTGTATTCGTTTGAGTCAAAGACAGCGGATTGTTCAGGTCATAATGAAGAAGAACTGATCCACCATACTATTCACATACCATATAGTTGGAGGCCCGCTATCAGCGAATGACTTACATCTTTTAGAAGGCTTTTAGTCATTCCAGTTGGTACACACACCGATCGTATCCATTCGAGCTAATGGACATTGTCATTAATCACGTGCTATCTCCCGCGAGGCTTTCTCATTTCCCCAGGCAATAAACCGATGGTTTACAAACTCTCCTAAAGTTGTTTCACATTACTTTAATGAGTAGAATTCTCGTCACGAAGAGGTACGAGTCGTTTGCTGATAAACTTAGTGGTATGTACGACGTTTCATCTATTTTCAGCAACGGGAAATGTGAGAAATGATTCACTCACGACTATCCTTAAACAAATTAGCAAATTGGCAAACGAACCGCACCAAGTCTAACAGGTGAAAACTAACTAACTCTAAGTTATGTGTGGAATTATTTAAATTTTGTGTGAGTAGGAATTGTATCCTGAAGAGGACAACTTCACTGCTAAAACGTCTAAACGAACAAAAATGATCAGCGGAGCGTGTTGGAAACAATAAACTGCAAGGGAACAAAATTTCTGTTAAGAATACACTGGTAGTGAAGTACTGATTTACATGTAGATTGAACATCGCCCACAATTGATCGCAGCACTAGACTCGAGTTTCGCTCTCATTACAGCTCGTCAGTAGTGCATGTCATCGCCACTGCCGGGAGTTGAACCACGGACACGTTGTTCACGAGGCAACCGTGTTTATCACTGCGCCATTGACCACACATCAGGCACGACCGAATTATCATCGCATGTGAACACTCAACCACTTTCGCTTGTGAGTAATGATCAGGTTGCCCGATCGCCTCGAGAGGAGACACAATTACTGTCTGTTTAGTTGAGAAATTAGGCAGCAAAACCAAACTATGAGTGATGACAAGTCTATGTGTAAGATACAAAGTAACCGTTGTTTTCCTACCAACTCCGATTACAACAACGGGATCAAATAATTGTTATCGGAAAAGAAAACAAAGGAAATGCTCACGCACTTTTCCTGTTGTTCTTTCAATTTTTTCTTCTCTTTTAACGTCAAGCGTCGACGTTTTTTGGGATCGAATGTACCTTTTGGTTGAAATTTTGCACGTTCTACATGCAGCGTGTAACCCGGAGTATAGACCATACCATCCAAAATCTTTAAAGCCAGTTCGACCGATTCAACCTGAAAAAAACATATGGCAAATGTAACTAGAATGACCATTGAAATGATCGATATTGTACTAGCTAAGGCAAATAATGAAGAATTTTGTGCCAAAACACATCCACTAAGTGGGTGTTCGATTCACGGGTCCGGTAAACGAATAATAAACATGAAGGTGCCATCGTACAGCAGCGTCAGAAATGAACAAGGCAGACAGCACTGTAAATGAAAAAAGCAGAAAAGGGACAGTATATTTTGTTTACAAGCCCGCTTTGACTTTGTTAAAATGAGTCGGTAGTATGAAAATAATGCAAAAGGAGGAAATCAGTAAACAAATGGAACAATTTGTTGTGGCAGGAAATGAAAAAAGACTGGTAAAGATAGACCGTTCAAAAACAATAAAATCAACGAACCTTCACATAGCAGCATCGTCCATCGCCTTTTGGTTTGCCATGCTCATCTCTGTAGAGTTTTATTCGAGGTTTGCCAACGAATGGCTCGTTCATAACCACGCCATATTTTGACATTAGTTCCAGGAACTCCTCTTCGGTTATCTCCGGAGGCAGACCGGTAACGTAGACGTGCGTGTTTTTATCATCCTCCATCTTGTTGATGTTGACGGAAGAAAGAGATTGACCAGTTGTTGAACACACGAAAACTGTAAACCTAGCGGTTTGGCGCAATTTACATTAAAATATAAATGAGGAACTAACATATAAGTAATTGTCCTCACAGTCTCAAACGTAAACTGCATTCGGGCGATGTGTCGATTATGACATGAGCAAAAAATGAACATGAGTAACTAGAGGCGAATGAACAGAACGACAAACTATAAACAACGCATTCTGATATCTACTTTATCAAAAATGCAATAACTACTGAACATAAGCTCTTGAAAACGGTGCTAAGTGAAGTTTTAAAAAAAAAATAAAAAGTCTCGTACAATGGTTGTTTATAATAAAATTGGTGTGACGAAATAATGTACTTACGGTTTGTATAGCCTAATATTATCAAGCCCACAGGTGAATTCGCACGTCACATGAAAATAAACACAATTTGATGAAATTACAAAAACCATTTTATATACAACCTAGGGGCTCGGAGCGGCAGACTTGAACGTCACAATGTAGAGAATGGATTCTTGATAAGAAATCAACAGTGAAGGTCATTTTTACCAGAATCTCTCCGGTGTGACAACGAACTTGTTAGCCCACTTGTTGTTCGTTCAGTATAATTCGTCACAATATGGATGCCTAGCCCAGTTAGGATGAACAATAGGCGATAGGTTTTCAAAATGCGATAAACGAATAGATAAACCTGGAACGCCTGCCAACGATCACGTGATTCGTTCTACTGCTCCGTAGCCCAAACAACTGAATCGACATAGAAATGCAAGCGCGAAAGAGACCTTGAAGGCATAAACAAAACCACACAAACGATCGGATCACCCAAAGAGATACTGTAGTTGAAACCGCTGTTCACCAAAACAGCGACGAAGACTACTCTGAAAGATGCCATAAGATGAAACAACTTGATAAGAACACACGAGTGCTGCCACCCCGAACAGTATTATAGCCTTCTGTACAGAATTTTATACTTCATAAATTTCAATATTCTTCGCAATCTTTACCTTATTCAAGTTCATCTATACACCATCATCGTAGACAGCAATACATCACTGATTCACATTGATGCTTAACTGCCATGCATTCCCTCTTTGCTCGGGGTCACCTGTGTGCTGATTTCCGGAAAGTTAAAGGCTAACGGAACCAACCATCTATTTCGACATATCTCCGGAGTTATCTGTCGTCGAAACTCTCTGCGCTGTGAACTCAAAATCTCCTCAGAGCAATACGACGGGTCGTATCTATCGGATAACTTTATTGAGTGAAGTGAAACACGAAACCGATGCAACCTCACGAACTATTATGAATCAGTCCCTTTTATTTTCATCACATTTTGGCTTCGTGTTCATACTTAAGCTTTATACGGTGTATAGATCCACTACAGTATCTCCAAACAGTGACCCACATGACTTCGAAGACTACAACTTTGAAAGTGACAACTGCACACTTCAATCAGTGGAGCAGTCGCAGTCTCCATCTTTCGTGACCACGTCGTTGCTAGATCACTTCGTAAGTTCATGCAACTGTTTGTGGTTTCCGTGAACATCCGGTGAAGTAAATGTGTAGCCGATATGTCGTAGATTGCTTGATCAACGTAAACCGTGACGTTGTACTGTGTGATAAAATAATTGGATATCCGAAGTTTTTCCCGATACGTGTTGATAAATGATTACGCGGATCGCGCGATCAGCAAATAGATGCGTATCAACTGACGGAGATAAATAGTAAAACACTTCATATTTCATGATACTTTTCAGAACAGACCACGGTTTCTAACTCTAGAATAAAAAGGACCACACATAAGCTCCATAAACCTTTCTATTCAGGGGAAAACAGAGGTCTTCTAACACTACGTGATGAAGTGTAACTAAGGCAACAAGTCGTTTCGCGACTCACACCGACACCTCAAAAGTAATACCGGGAGCTGACAACAAAGTACTACTCACGTGGACGAAACGATCTGTTGTATCGAATCGGTTGTTTGTGGTAAAGAAAGTCAGGGCGAGAATGACTCACAACTTTGAAGATGCATAGAGAATCCAATACAAGCCAGTTCGATCGTTCAGTTTATTCAGTATGACTTGCATACCCTCAGCAGAACGTCTAGTCAGAGTGATGTCCCTCGCACAATTTCTGTAGGCCAGTATGTAATTCAACCACATACCGTCCTCCCAATATTAATTCATAAGCAGATAATGCTCACCCAAGTTTCAGTAGCCCGAAGACCAACCTGAAACAGGCCCGGGGACGCAAGATGCTGTGTTGGAGCATGGAATGTGCTGGATTGACGCAGCTCCATCGGATGACCAGAACCGCGCACTGCACCGTTAGCGACGGAACTGCGTCGCTATGAAATCGACGTAGCAGCCTTGAGCGAGACAAGGCTTGCGGACCAAGGTAAGTTACCGGAAGCAGATGCTGGGTACACATTCTACCGGATAGGTTACTCTACAGACGGTGCTCGGGAGCATGTTGTCTGTTTTGCAATCGTTGATCGCATCAACGCTTTGATGATAGGCGAACCGCACGGCATCAGCCCTCGAATACTGTCTATGCGCCTGCGACTCGATCGAGGTAAGTGTGCTAAATTTGTTAGCGTTTACGGCCCAACTATGTGTCACACTGATGATACAAAGGACCAGTCTACGATCAATTGTCCGCCACAATCCGGTCGGTGCCGGTGACTGATCTACTGTTTGTTCTGGGTGACTTGAACGCTCGAGTAGGGCGCGGCTCGGCAGCTTGGCCGGGAGACCTCGGACCCCACGGCATTGGTTCAGTCAATGAGAACGGTGATCGTCTGCTCCACTTGTGTGCTACTCAGGAGCCGGCTATCACGAAGACCCGATTCCAGCTGGATGCGAGAGAAATCACGACGTGGACCCATCCACGAAGCGGCTATCACCATCTACTTGATTACGTGATTGTGCGACAGTGCTACATTCGTGAAGTGTGTATCAAGCGAGTCATGCGCGGCGCTGAATGTAGCACCGATCATAGACTGATCAGGACAAAATTAGTTATCCATTTAAGCAAGTCTGTTTATGGTAAATCCTACGAACAACCGTAGAAGTTGGATATCAAACGATTGGAAAACTGCGAGACGAAGATTGCTTTTCAATGTGCAGTTGCCGCTCGTCTGCACGACGTTCCTGTATCCACTACCCCTGACGGTATGTGGCAGTTCATCAAGGAACGGATCACGACGGCAGCCACCAAGGCGATTGGTGTCTAACGCCAGAAAAGTCCAGACTGGTTCGACGACAACAACGCGATTATCACCGAACTGGTACGAGAGAAAAATACCGTTTGCTGCCTCCACAATGGACACGGGCAATGAAGCGAAGAAGTCGACGTTCCGAAGTATCCGCCGTCAACCGATCGAGCGTGTTTGCGGAATCAAGGACAATTGGTGGAAGAAGTAGGGCAAGCGGATGCAGGGCTTCGCAGATCGTCGACGGCATAAGGAGTTTTACGATTCGCTCAAAGCGATGTTCGGTCCATCTATCCAGTCTACTAAAGCACTGATAGACGTGAACACCGGTTGTTCGTGCACCCAGCCAGAGGACACATCATGAAGGTCTGGCGCAAACACTTTCGTAGCCTACTAGATTGTCCTGCTACTATTGATTGGGCGACCGTGAACAGCCTGCCGCAACAGTTTATCAAGCATTCATTTGCCCTCACTCCTGATTTACTAGAATTGCAGAGCGACTGATCAACTTCGCAACGGGATGGCTGCAGTTGAAGATGGGTTGCCAGGTGAAATCCTGGAGAATGGCGGGAAGGTGATGGAACGTTCAGTGCTCCAGCTGGTTTACTCCATCTGGGAGCATGAGGTGATGCCACAAGATTTCAAGGATGCTGTAATAGTACCTTCGTTTAGAGGTAAGGGTAGTAAGCAATGCCCCCGACAAGTATTGGGACATCAATCTGCTGAACTGTGCAGGCAAGATGCTTGCCAGAATCCTTCTGAACCGGCTGAATATAGATGTCTTAAGGGCCAATGTTCCTGAGAAGCAATGCGGATTCCGGGCGAGTCGGAGTACGATCGACCTGGTGTTCTCCACTCGACAGCTTCAGGAGAAGTGCCGGGAACAGAACCAGCCCCCGCATGCTCTCTTCGTAGACTTCACCAAGGCGTTCGATTCCGTGAGACGCAAAGCACACTGGACGGCGCTTGGTAAGTTTGGATGTCCAGGTAAGTTCATCAATTTGATTAGACTGTTGTAGGTGGGCATGAGTGCGAAGATGCACTCGTGTGGATCCACCTTTGACGGCTTTGAAATTGTCACTGGCGTGAAGCAAGGTTGTGTCCTGACTCCATCCCAATTTAGCTTATAGTTAGCTGCCATGCTAACAGTTGCTCTTCAGGATTCTACGAAGGACGACGTTGAGGTAGAGTACCGGACGGATGGGCGCCTACTGAATATTCGACGTTTCGGCGCCCCAACACGATTGCACACTTCAGTGATGAACATGCCTCTGTTCGCAGAAAACACCGCGCTGTTCGCATACAGCGAGGACGAACTACAGCGACTGATCACGGCTTTCGCAACCGCGGCATCCAAGTTTAGACTGGATATCAACATAAGTGAGACATTTTCTTCCTTTCAGCCTTCTCAGGGTGGAGGCTCTATCTGTACACCTTCACCCCAAATCCGTATTAATGGAGATGTTGTCAGCAGCTGCACAGAATCCTGCTACTTGGACAGCAATCTGTCCGTGGACCGCGAGTTGTGAGCTCCTGTGGCTAAGGGTCGTACTGCTTTCGGACTTCTTGAAAGATGTGTTTGGAAGAACCACAGCCTGAACATGAGCACTAAGCTCTCCGTCTGCCGCTCAATGGTGTCGTTTATACTGCTGTACGGCAGTGAAACGTAGCGACTGTATCAGCGGAACATCGGCTATGTGAGCCGCCTTCATTTGCAATGTCTAAGACTCATCTTGGGTATTCGGTGGTCGGACATGGTTCCGAACACTGAGGTACTACGGGGATCGGACATGAACGGGATGGAAGTCCTGTCGATGTTGAATCAGCTTCGTTGGCTGGGTCACTTCCGTTGGATGGACGATGACCGTATTCAGAAGCAGTTGCTGTATGGACAACTGAGATCAGGTAAGCGAAGTCCTGGTGATCAAAAGCGGAGGTACCAGGATGCTGTACAGGTAAGTCTTTCACGTTGTAACACTGATTTTAGATGGTGGGAAGACTTAGTGTTGAACCGAACTGCCTGGAGGAATACGATTCGGACGGGCGTCCGTGAGTTCAACGAGTAGTTATTGCTCGGCCGGGAACAAAAGCGCGCGGTACGCAAGAGAACCATCAGTGCCATAAGTCTTGGAGATATGACTACATGGCGTTGCGATGTGTGCGGCAGCGAATGCGCTGGCCGTTTGGGATTAGTTGGTAACCAGCGTACTCATAGTGCACCATCGACGAAGAGACTACGGGTACATTAGGCTCAGGTAGGTCATATCAGCATATTCGTTTTATTTTTGTTAATGATTGCATCGACCAAGACTATGGTCGTTTGACAACTAATCCGCTCACCTTTTCAGAAGCTTGGGTGTCTGCAGTCATCTATCCATTCTTTTCTTGAGCTCTGTTGGTGTATTGAATAATGAGTCGTTTGCATGATCTTTTCGTAGTCCGAATTTGATACTTGGTTTTCAAGTTTATCCCCTCTGGAATGTACTAACATGCACTTGTATACTGAAATGCTTCTTGTATTACATTTCACATACCTTTCTTCTTAGTATAGATCATGTCATTGAAGTCGCTCTATCTGCCTATTTTCCGAAAGATAAGAGTTTCCTTTTCGTGCTAGCCATTCAATTGGCTAACCAGCATTGGCCGGCTGAACAAAAAGGCCTCACACACACCTACTGGTTTTATTCCTTCGGGTTTACACCGGATACGTGGTGTGTGAGTGTAACCGCAAGTGGTGTAGCGCAAGCCACTTGGGGGTGATGGTTTAAAGCACAGGCGTCCTTTGGCTTCGGCCACTGCGAAAGGCTAATTCGTTTTGGATGCCGCCAACCAACCGTGGAAGGAAATCGGCAGATTCTCCAGGCACAACTTCTAAAATGTTGTCTACGATAAAGTTGAGAAAAAATAGAGATACTGGAAATCCGTGGAAAACATCGCCAAGAATAGTGAACGCCTGAGACAGCCTTATTCAACATGTGCGCCAAGTGAGCACATAACAATCTAGATCGAGTTGAATGGTTCCCTGGACCTCGCCTACAAAGCAGACAGCATCGGACAGTAATAACACAATCCGGATAGAAACCAAACTTTGAAGCTGAGAAGACAATAGCTGACAGCCTGGACGAATGGCGACGATCCCAAACTGATTGCAAGACAAAGCGGTGGTCAGTACATCCACGAATGGGTTGGAATCCTGTCTGTTCTTCGCGTATCTAGTTTCATTTAGGTATGATGAATTAAAGTGATATTAAACCACCAAGTAGCTGGAACACGATGAAAACAACATCTTTGTGGTTTCCGTACAGATATCGTAAGCACCCAGTGTCTACACAACCTGCTTCAGACGAACTGAACGATTCCTGAAAGTGTTCAGATCATCCAGCAAGTCAGCGAAGCTAGTAGGAGTTATTCGTATGTGTCCTCATTAACACAAGCCCAAAGATCTTACAAGGATATTTATGGATGTAGTGGAAGGCAAAATTGTGATTCAAACACATAAGATGAAAACCGGTATAACTTCAAATGAACGAAGTATGTATATGTATGGAAGACTGTCTGCGGCACTCACAAGATGCCGGTGTTGACCTCCTATCTGACGGAAGGCTGACTGATCTTGAGTATGCTGACGATAAGGGGTTGCTGTTTGACAATTTTCAAATAGCACTATTTCGCGTTCTGCTAAGTACTTCGGAATGCGCTTTGCAGTCTCGAAATGCAAACTACTTCTACAAGATTGTTGTGGTTACGTAGATTTATTGCTGGATAATGAAGTCATGGAAGTTGTTGACCGGTTTGCATATCTGGGAAGTTGCATCAGCGACGGCGGTGCGGGTGCAGGGAATCGAAAAGAGGCACGTATTTCTAAGACTAAGGCGGTGTTTAGTAATCTGAGGCACTTGTGGCGACAGAAAGGTATCTCTCTGAAACTTAAGGGTCGCGTATATCAGTTAACAGTGAGGGCTGTACTACCTTACGGAGGCGAAACCTAGCCGCTCAGGGTAGAGGACGTGAAACGTCTTCAGGTATTTGACCACTGATGTTTGTGTTCAATCGCTCATATCGCGTGGCACCAACGAGTGAACAACGAGGAGGTTAGGAAACGGGTGTTTGGCATTGATTGTCAAACGAGTTCTTTTGTTCAGTCACTACGTTTGCACAGACTTAGATGGTTAGGTCATGTACTAGGATGCCAACTAGTCGTTTGCCACACCGAGCACTGTTTGCCGACGCTGCGGTCAATTGGCTAACGTTCGAGATGGACAGATGACGACCTGGCGTAGACACATGAAATCGTTCACGAAGGGGTTCGTCAGTGTAGATCGGGTTCGTCTCCCTGGCTGGAGCCCTCGCGACTCGCATAGTCAATGGCTTGAGACGTTAGGTGGGGTGGCGGCTAATCGAGCCCAGTGGCGTGAATGTTGTCGTTGTTTGCTCGAGGTGCCTATGAAGTGAGTGCACTTAATGACGCGGGGCAGTGAAAGCCGTAAAGAAGCTGTCTCACTAACGAAGCCTTACTTTCACTTACAGCTCGGTTGTTTGTCTGCAAGGTGTAGGCGCCTTGATGTTGTATGTTTGAATGTAGACGTAGCCATTTTTAGTTGTTAGGTCCCCTCCCTTCTCCTTTTTTATTCTCTCTTCCTAAACAGGGTTTGTTTCTTCTTCGTGGTTGTTTGGCGGTTAAACATCAGTGTGAACCACTGATGTATTGCTGTCTATGATGATGATGATGATGATGATGATGATGATGATGATGAAGAAGTATGTACAACAAAATTTATAGGGAAACTAAACTCAACAGAAAACAGAAAAGTATTATGGCATGGGTTTTAGGTAAATACTTCACACTTTCTAGTTGGATCGATCAAAAAACACCTAAACTAACTGGCGCAAATGAGCTTACCTCATACCAAGCTGGAGGTGGGGCAGCTTGCTTGCGTTTCGCAGCAGGTTTTGATGCATTTGAGTCCCCAGATTTCTTGTCAATTACTTCGTGTGAATGGTCAGATTGCACGTTGGTTGCGTCCTGGTCGATACCCAACGGAACTCCTGCTTGTTGTTCAGCTTCCGCCCGAGCCAAAGCAATCTCTGCATCCTCCCCGTCATTTGCAAGAGCCTGGCGCACACGTTCCGAGGGCTTGAGATCGGTTCGAAGCTTAGTTGACTTAACAGACTTGGGTTGTAAAACGGCAACCTTAGCATCCTCTCTGGGTTTTTCTTGTTGTTTGCAATAGCTAGCATACCATTCTCTATAGGCTGATGAGTTATAGTAAGCCGTTAACGATTCATGAGCAGCTCTGGTGAGGGCTTGCACTTCCTCAGACTGTTCGCCTTTCTCTTCGCGGAGTTTTGACAACTGCGCATTAAAACTGCCCCAGTCCATACAGCCATCATCCGAAGCGACCGGTGCTGTAGCAGTTTTGATTGAAGACTCATCGTGATTGGTAGTTACACCGTAGCTCATTTGATAGCGCGCGATAAAATCATCATCAATCTGAATAAACAAGCAAAAACACGTATTATTAACCAATTAGAAGGCTCAAAACATGCTTGCGCAGTTGTTCTATGCAAAAATAAATCTAATACACAAAGATACACATAAATCGCTAGATAAGGCATTTTGGATTAAGTAGATGAGCAAATATGTGACGAGTCACCAGTCCCATTATAGTGGAAAGCACTTAACACTAACCCAAGGAATTCTATATGCACCGAAATGCACAGCACTGATCGGTGATGAGCTACAATAAGGTAATCATTTATAGCCACATTAGGTTGACTGTAACTCTGTTTTGACTTATTACCTGAGTCAGCCTAAGCGAATATCATAATGACTTCGTTCGTCTCCACTCCGCTGTGAACCTGTTACTAACGCATCAGCGTCGCAATTGACCGCCATGGGTGTGCGATAAAGGGTCAGCAAAACTAAGCACACATATACAACTGAATGCGTTGTGCCGGCTAGAACAGACCGCGTAGCAAAACCAGTGCGCACGAAAAGACGTCAAAGATACAATACTGGCATAACAGCATGACAAGCAGGAGCTTCAGTTAGCCTGATGGAGCCAATGGACTAGCAAGCTGAGGTTAGGGTTAACCGATGTGGACACGCTTTACAATTCCGGATTAACAGACCATTTGTTATTATGTACTCTCAGTTAATTCAGTTCGCATAGGGACCCTAAGATTATGTTGCTTAGTGTACATCTACATTAATAATCCGTATTTAATGGTTTTACAACCACGACAAAACAGCTCCAAGCTAAAGAAAACGGGTTGAGGATTGGCATTTGGCCCATAAAAAACCCGCGCCTAAACTCGAATAAGCAGTACCGGAGAGACCACTAGCCCAGATCAATTATCTCGTTTCATTAGTTCTTGCATCGCAAACAGATTTGTTCAGCAACATACCTGCCACAACAAAATTAACCATCATCCATCCCCCCTCCCAAGATCGCCCGTAAAACACCACGTGTGTAGGCGTCGTCTGCTCGATTGAGATCCTCGTGTCAATCAAACGGCTGACTAAAAACGCTATCCGAGATGATCATGTGTAGCAGTCACTGGCGTACCTTCATTCACACCGCTTTCATTTCTCATGCACAGCCTTGTTTGATCAAACTCTATCCTCCTTCAGTAAACCTTTTTCCTATATTATCCCACATCATTGTTGTGGTGAGTGGCGGCCCTAGCTACAGTACCTTCTAGCCAGGCTCATGGCCGTTCTGAATGTACGAACGAGTAAAAACGCTACGAGTGATACAGCTCTTCAACCTGTAAGACGAATATGATCTGCAGTAACACTGAAAAAGGAAGTGGTATGCAAGGTCAGCATTGATATAAAGTACCAGACTAAGAATGATGTTATTTGTGATAGTCTTAGCTCCGGAGTGCTGTTCATACACAACTCGGTCAATAAGATGAACCCTTTTAAATTCATCGTCGAAATTCCACGACTTAAAAGGTGATGTGAATACGACTGGAGGTGAGAAAGTATACAGGAAGGTCAATAGCTATATTATCGGGAAAGTTTCTGGGAGTATCGTAGAACGCAAACGTGTTTCACAAGCAGATTAATATCAATAAATGATTTTGAAGACATATAGGCGAACATATGTTTTCGATAATTCACCTTCAGGCCGGTACAATTATATAAGAAATTAATAGAGTTAGATCGTGATATCGATCAGACTTATTACAGAGAAACTAGGTCACTGGTCAATCAGTTGGCGATGACTTGATTGGTCGGTTACGTCACGCTTGTCCATTGGTTTGACCGCGCAGGTTGGCCATCGATCCGGTGGATTTGTGGCCATGGTAGGTGCAGTGCCTGAACAAACCGCTTTTGATGACATAATACCGGGTCAAGCAGCCTGATTCCAATAGCCTCGGCAGTACAAAGTGTTCTGATTCGGATCGCTTTTGATGGGTTGCCTGGTACGCGATATACCACTTTGAAGGACCTGTGCTACAGCTGAACTCCGTATTCGATTCTCAACATTCCCAATTCTCAGGTTTTATAACAAAAATAGACTGACAGTTCAGACATCATCTATGTGTATTTACTCATTCACTTGTTCCTGTGGAGCAGGTTATATCGGTCGAACGTCAAGACAACTTTCGAAACGAATCCGAGAACACCATCCACGGTGGCTGGGGCACGGGGAATCACGATCGGTCAACAGTGCTATTCTCGCTCATCTGGTTGAAAACGGACACCAGGTGAACACTGATCAAGCCTTCAAAGTGGTATATCGCGTACCAGGCAACCCATCAAAAGCGATCCGAATCAGAACACTTTGTACTGCCGAGGCTATTGGAATCAGGCTGCTTGACCCGGTATTATGTCATCAAAAGCGGTTTGTTCAGGCACTGCACCTACCATGGCCACAAATCCACCGGATCGATGGCCAACCTGCGCGGTCAAACCAATGGACAAGCGTGACGTAACCGACCAATCAAGTCATCGCCAATTGATTGACCAGTGACCTAGTTTCTCTGTAATAAGTCTGATCGATATCACGATCTAACTCTATTAATTTCTTATATAATTGTACCGGCCTGAAGATGAATTATCGAAAACATATGTTCGCCTATATGTCTTCATTCTCATTACCGTAATGGGCATATTTGAAACAATAAATGATTTGTTTGATGCATACAGCAAGAAATTTTTTCTTCTAAATTGGCAGAACGGGATAACATAGGGTATTACAATCGTACACAGCCACAAAGAGAGCATTTCGATAAACGAATAGGCTCCAAAATAGTCTTATGATCATGTACCAAAGTAAGTGGATTTTGCAACCGGTGCCGAGTGCAGCACACGGAATAAGCAAAAACCTTCGAAAATACAACACCGATCCTAGTGGCACATCACAGTCATTCTAGTGAAGGAGAGCCGTATATATACCTCAAGAGTGCATATTCAGCACGAATATACAACTATGGCAGTAAAATGTTTACGTAGAAACCAGATGTCAGTTTCCCAGTCGAAGAGCCTCTTAACTGATGAACCGCGATTAGCTGACAAGTGTGCAACAAACAGAGTGCCTGGATTGCTGTACGACATTGAATGTGCACAAGTTCTATTTATGACGTGAGGAATAATCGGGAAAAGGGCAAAAAGAAAAGTTTAAAAAAGACAATGGATAGAATCAAAGGGGACTCACAGGCGATAAAGGTTTTAGAAACACACAGTTTGATCAAATCGTACCATGAGACGCACTAGTGTCTGATTTTACCTTGTAACACTGCTTACAACTAGTAGGGGATTCTGGTTTACGTAACAGATTGCAGTTTACGTGTGCAAAGTCCTTTACGTCATGTCCTTTCGGACAGAAGCTTCAGATTCGGATTTCGCTCTTGTTAGAGCTCATTGGTAGTACACATCCTTTCATAAGACAATGGTAGTGACCACTGTGCTAATATTCTCACACTAGACACAAACAAATTAACTGGTAAACGTTCAGCGTTTTCTGAAAGGGGCTTACGGAAAAGTCTATGTGGACGTGGAGATTACAATCAATTGTACGACGTTCAATTTGCGTGTAAAAAAGTTATTAATAAGTACACAGGAAATCACGGAAGACAAACACATTTTTAAAAAAAACATGTCTGTTGAAACCAAGGGAGTGATCATAGCTACCTGTCGACCCTTTGCGGTGGTAGGTAAGGAAGCTGTTTGATTGTTTTGATTATCTCATAGTCGACCGAGGCTGGGATAAGTTTACATGGCGCTGTTGTTCTGTATACCAAGCAGGGCTGTTTAACTCAGAAAGGTATAAACAGCGAATGATCACTGAAATATGTATCTTCTCAGTCATCCAAAACTCCGCGATAACTTTAACGCCACATGTCACATAGAAGAGCAGCATAGAAAACAACTTTCCCCGTGGTAAGAACACACAGTAGAGTCATTCCATCATAATCCTCAGACAGCCGCTCAGGCATCCAGGATGTGCATCGGTTATCTTGAGCGGACGTTAACAGCCGGAATGTGCTGCCAATGTACGTGGTGTTGGAAATCAACAACAATTTCCTTAAGTGACTAACACATGAATTGTCACTGCGAATACGGTAATGTGTTTTTTTCTTCTTAAAAGGAAACGCTCATACAATCATTCTACCATTGGGTTACAGGCAACTTAAGACGGTTGGCAAGAAAACGTTGCAGAATTGAATGTCAATGTGCTCAGAAGCATTAAGACTGATGAGTCTGTGGACTTAAAGGAAGCGTTCATCTACTACAGCGATCAGTTCTGAGCCGTTCAAAATGCTTAAACTGCACGAAGCATTTAGTTATACTGACATATACTTTGTTTCTTGATAACATAGCTTCGCGAACTCGAGGCGATTTTATCGTGGGAGTGATGGTCTCACTCGGGCCAAAATAACGGTCGGTCCATGGCAAGCCGATTGGCGCTGAATTTTCTCCCCCGTCACAATCAGACTGGAACTTGACGCGATGTGACAGTTTGCACATCTCAGTGACCTACTGAGCTAACCTGGACGGTGTGGCGATCAAACTGACAATCAGTCATGCAAGGCAAGCCAATATGTAGAGGTCCTATAAACCAATCTCTAGGTTGGGAGTTGAAAGAAGGTTGGCATCTTGTTTCGAAAAATGTATCCGTCCTGGTAAACTGTCACCCAGTCGCTGCCTTGCGGTACAGGCTTTTGAGCCAAAGGCATCGGTTGAGGACTCTAATCGTTCTCCCGTCTAGGTCTGGGCGTCCTGGCAGCATCTCAGCCCACATAAAACCATGAATAATCACAACAACAGTATTTCCATACTGCATCGGCCTCCTCGCAGTATAAACCAGGTCGCCTTGTCTATTGCTTACAGCATGGTGAACAGGCCAAAATAAGCTACTGCTGACTGCTCCCCAACTGTCCTGTCAAAATTAGCTCTCCGACCCCTCCCAACCCTTATTTTTGGTGATTAATCTGAAGGTCTCAAAACAGATACAGCTGATCACAATGACATTGTGCCAGTAAGTCCCATCTCTTAACATTCACCCTCAGGCCTCCCTCGTCCCTTGCGTAAACCTAAAAGGCCAATTAGTATAAGTGCTTCCAAAGTTCGCACTCTAAAACAGGTAGGTAGACAGGCAGATGTCGCAAGAAAATCAGACTCGCTGCATGTCGATATCTGCTGTATCTCGGAAACGAGAATCCGCGACAGCTGTACGTTCTTCCGACGGACGTACAACTAACAAAGCCAAATACCAAAATCAAGTCAAGTCGCTGGAACCGTGGTACATTTTCCGCAACAACAAGAACCAAGTCTCCTGATGAAATAGGTTTTCTTGGGAGCAATCATCGTTCGCGCAACTAAACTGTGGGTAAATATTCTTAAAGCCATCTGGATCCAGAAACTTTTTAAAGCTCATTTTTGACCGCCAGATCAAAGACTAGGAGGCAGAAAACAGCCTTATACAATCAAGATACACTTAAGCTGGGTGGTCAACTAATCACGGTACACAGCTTGCGATGGATGAGTCACGTACTCCGTATGTCATCTGACCGTTCACCGTACTGGGCCTTATATGCCGAGGCCACCAACAGTTGGGTAGAACCGCGTGGTGGTCAACCAACAACGTGGTCACGAAATAGGAAGACCTGGACTGCTCCATTGAGCAAACGGGGTGGGTGACTCCTGCCTGCATGGGGTCATCGTGTTCACCCGGACCGCTGGTTAGAGAAAATATCGGAGATGGCGGAGTGTCGCAGTCAATGGCGTACCTGTATCCATAACATTTCCAGTTCTTCTGCTTAGTCTTTTATTAATTTTCAAACTTCATAGCAGCGTTTCCTTCGGAAAAATTCCACGTCAATGTTCAGGTGGGCGGCAGCCTGAGCGAAAGTACCTTTTGGTCAGCCTAACTGTTGTTATGTTGATGATGACAAGCTGGGTGGTGCTTGGCCGCCCAAGTCTTACGAGCATAAACTGACTATTGTTAATTGCCTCTAAAGGGTAGACACATCCACTGGCGAACAGATTCAAAGGTTTTATAATGCAGAGTTCGCCGACACGGAGAAGTTCACGTATTCTCAATCAGTGAGTGTAGTTAAAAACAAGACGCAGTTGATAAATGGACACTGTGCAATTCCGCTACCTTGGCGACATCCTGAAATGAAAATACCGAAAAACAGGATATTTGCCAAAAAACGATTAGAGCACCTAAAACGGCGATCTATTCGTGATAGCGATCACTTTTTACGGAAGCAGTGGAAGAAAATCGTAGGACGGAACGACCTTATCCATCGAAATGAAACCAAGGCGTGTAACAGATCGGTTGTCTATATAGCAAATAAGAACCCGGAGGAGATCCCACGCTATG
>LUCH01002239.1:65564-85415 GCA_013368495.1 Paragonimus heterotremus | reverse complement strand
GTAACCCCACTAGGAGTGAGTCTCGGTCATGCAACGCCAATCGAAGCCACAGAGCATCACATTTATCACGGAAATGAAATCCACGGGTAGAAGTAGGCGTTGGAAGACAGTGCTGGAGGAAAATGGCAGAACCCTTATTCTCCCTCGGGCGGAGTCAACTCGGTAAACTGAATACCCGGGGACACTCAATTCACTGTCACTGATGTCACCTGTAAGCCAGGTCTCCGTGAAGGCAAAAATGTGTGGTTGTGTGTCATTAATTAACTGTCTGATTTCCGGTAACTTATTAAACAAACTCAGACGGTTCGTATACATGCACTTAAGAGCTACTTCCTCACTTGACCTCCCGAGAAAAAAGAGAGGAGAGTGTGAGGAAGAGTTTGGGAAAGAAGGTCTAGAATTTAAGGTGGTGATGTTGGGTTCGGCATGTACTGCCGAGTGGTTCTGATGGCCCTCCCTTGGGGCTGTTAGCGTGACGCCACTACTTGTGTGTACGTCAACGTCTCTACAGGACGCTTGACCACCGCTTTCGATGTCACAACTTGCGACCCCTGTACACCTGCTAAATCCCGCTTCTTCGGGGGGTGTTTGAGAAATCTCACCCACGGAAAATTTGACTTCTTCGTCTGCCGGTCGCAGGGTTTGAAGGCAGGCAATGTGCATGTTTCTACGGAACCACCCGTAGAAGTGGTTTGTGGGGTGTGCCAATGAAATGCCTTTTGATTTACACGCGGCATGAATAACTCGGAGAACGGCATTTGTGTGGCATCTTGAGCAATTTTGCCCTTCCTTAAGGCTTCGGCCGTTGGGATAGGGACTACGGAAACATCGTTCGCGCTTTCCACCACTGGCATATAGGCTTTAGTGGATGCTGCTGGGGCAGAAACCACGACCTTAGTCTCCAGTTGTAGTTTTCGGTCTGCCATGATTCGTGACTTAGTTTTAGTCTGGCGCTCCCGTTTTGCTCTCTCTTACTCAGAGCGGTCGAAAGAAACGTTTTTCAGCTGGATGTTGGTGGATTTTAAAACCTCCGATTTTTCCACCACTGTCTCGGGACTCAGCATGGCTGGCAAGGTTGCCAAAAGGCCGAGTGACTTTTTGGTGGTGTTGGCGCGTAGCCTGTTCGCAAGTACGAGACTTGCAACCTCCCGGGAGAACGAAGAAGCTAAGACTGACTTAGCTAGCTCGATTGGTGAAGATGTGGTGAGGAAGCGGCCCCATAAGGCAACTCTCCTTTCTCTGAGAGCTTTTTCTTTAATATTCGCCGTTGCCTCCTTTATATGTGCAGTTGATAAGGCAACCGCCCTCTTAGTGACCGCGACACCAGGGAAGGCAAGCACTAAGTATTCATTTAGTGACTGGTGTTTCAGCTTCACTTCGGACAGCGTCCGCTGGTATTCCTCCATCCTATTCCCCGTAGAAGAAACAGAAGGACATATAGTGTTAAGAAGAACATCTCCGCATTAACAATAGCAGGTTATCTACGTTGCTACACTTTTCTTGACAAATGCGTGACTACTTAGCAGCAAAGCGGCGCCTTGTCTTTCGTCAAACTTGCAGCTGATGCAGACAGAATTTAAAGCAGAAAAAGAAAATTGTTTGTACTGGTGTTCTTTGAGGCCAGTGCGTTTGAAGTGATACCACCTCTGACACTGGTGTCACTGCATACCGTTTTGCTGGGATATTTTGCGTCCATAACGGCCGAAAATACTAGCTGTCTCAGTCAATTGCGTCCCAGCACTGCCACACCTGACTCGCGTCATTGTCAACAGAAACAAGTGATACACAACATAGAACAGATACCAAAACGGAAATAAAGCGACCCAAAAGTTTCAATACGTAATGATTAGGTAAGTTATTCGGTAACGAATAACAGTAATCGAATGTAAGTTTTGATGCACAGGGCACCAATAGAGCAAAAAATGCGTTGACAATAACAGCGAGAGGATTTGAACCAAATTTCGAGTTATCCGCGTAAGCCAGAACCGAGAAGAATCTGTGCCTTAACCCAAATCCGCCGTACTGACTTCTTAGTTTCAGGGAGTGCCATCTGAGTCAGCTAGCATCCGTAGAAGTGAGCAGGGATCTGCGCGGATAGTTATGAGTCCCCAGAGTCACGAACGTTAATATTAGGCCACCTGTTGGAACCCGTCCAGCACATTAGTACCCAGTCTGTGCTCAATATCGAAACCAATTGACAATCGAAAACAAGGACTCAGCACGTTGACCCTCGTGTAGTAATATCGACCCCGACTTGCGAGGCACCGAGGTAGTTGCGTCTTTTAGCACCGGGACGGATATTACAATAGTAGCTTGACTAAACCAAAAGTAAGTGAAAAACCAAAACCATTGGAAGTGTACAAGTGAATGCGACAATCAAAAATGTCCTTTTCTGTAGTCGCTCCGTGTCTCTCTATCTACGTTACTCCAGGGCGAGGAGATTTATTTTTTGAGTTCAATTCATGATCTGCTTTCTACACGCGGTCTCGAACAGTTTGCAAAACAAGTCTGTCTTTCTGTAGGTGAGGAGACCAGACGAGGACCCCTTGCTTGGGTTGAAGACGAATAAGGCTGTTGTACGTGTTACTGAAACATGATCGCCAGAATTTCTCAAACATACGCTTCAGGGGTGCCAGTGCGCTATTAGCCTGCTTAGAGCTCGCCTCAATATTGGGAGAATTCGAAAGGTTGTGTGTCACAAGAGTTTTAAGACCATACTCTCTGTTCGTGATCTGGAGCGGTACTCCGCCGGAGGAGTAAGGGGAATGGTGTTCATGTCTGATATGCATAACTTTGCACTTGGTGGTACTGATGTCGATGGAGTTTGATTTAGACCACTTTTAAAGGGCGCTAATATCAACCTGTATGGCGCTCGTGTCAGATCTATTGCGTAGAATATGCCAGAGTTTAATATCATCGGCAAACAGCATCAGTGAAGGCTATAGATAGAGAAAAGTAGTGGCCTCAGGTCGGAGCCCTGTGCGACTGAGCCTGTCAGAGGATACAGAAGAACCCACCGGCACACTATAGAATCGGTCTGTTAGGTAAGGTTCGAGTCAGTAAACAAGGTCACTTTTAAACCTACAACCGTGGAGCTTGCCAAGTAAAACAGAATGATTCACTCGTCCGAAAGCCCTGACAAAGTCGGGGCAAACAGTATCAACCCCCACTGTTCTATCTACAGCAGTGGTTCACTGGTTCACAGTTAACAACAAATACGTAGTACATGAAAGGCCTCGTAGAAAACCGTGTCGCTTCCTGCAGAGGAAAGTTTGCGTTACGAGGTGCCTAGATAGTGAATCGTGGAATAACGCTTCAAGGATCTTGGAAACACAAGATGGGAGGGCAAGCAGACAATAGTTGCAGGACTGATTGCGCCGCCAGCTCCGAAGATGGGGTTGATATTCGCCAATCTCCAGCTTTCGGGAAGCGTTCTTACGGCAACAGACTGCACAAGCAGGATACTCAGTAAGGCAAATAACTGTGCAGTCCTAAGGGCAAGGACTAAGATGTATACACAGTCTGTCCCGGAAATATGTGTGTAGTCCCCCTATGTTTACTTAGCACAGCATCCGTTGTGGTATCTACCGTGGGGATTCCTCCGGGAGTTTTAGCGCTTTCTGCCACGGAACAGTTCGGTAAGCCGTTAGTAAACACGGTACTGTAGAAGTCAGCCAGAACTTCAGAAGCTTCACTGTCTGAGCTAGCAAGCCCTTGCGGGCCGGCTTGCTGGAGCAGACGGCTTTGGCTTTACGGTTTTGAGACGAATTTATGTGAGTATTTGGAAACACTGACGAAGAGTTCGGTTAAGCGTCGCTGGAAATCTAGTTGATCTTCCCTGACTAGTTCGGCGCACTGGTTTTCAAATAACGTATATGGGTGATGATCATCTAGATCCCCTGACATTCCAAACCTAGTCCGCGCCAGATGTTTGGCGTGGATCATCTTCAACTTTCCAGACCGCAAATGCCGCTGCGGCTTCCGGTTGGCTGTGGAATAGAATGGTGTCGAGAAATCTGTGGTTTCTTGGACGGTGGTAGTCAAATAGTTGCGCATTTACCCAACGGACAGTGGTGAGTTAATTTGACTTCACGAGGCATTAACTAAGTAGGCGTTGGGTACATCTACCCTCGTTCTTCGGAAGATTCCTTTTTAAACGTTTATTTTGGAAGTAAGATTGAAGTCGAAAGTTATTACAAGGTGGTAGCTAAGGCCGAACAGGGGCGTCAACTGTTTAGTTGTCAGCCATCAGTTCCTCATCAGTGAAGACATAATCCTGATGGTAAGGAACATGCCCCCGCGCCGTCTTGTTCAATCAACCATATGTTCCGTAGGGCCAGCAGCCTCAAGTGCGGCTTGGAATGTCGTGGGCATTGTATCTGGCGTGCTCAAGGTGTAATACTCCAATGAGTCAGTCCCGAGCGACAAAACGCACAATGTCCAACGTTCGTAATCAAAGCACAGTAGGGTCTACCTCACACAAAATGATAAAAGTCAAAAGGCAACGAGGGACGTGTACTAACACAACATAGATACCGAAGGAGATTCAGTTCACACCATGTCCCCGTCCATATATACACAGGGGACCCCACGGTCCGGAAACAAACCACCAATTAGAAGTGGCCTCATGCTCACTGACCACTGACTTCAGGCTCTGGTTGGTCATCCTCCTCAGCCCCATGCACAGACGCGGCCATCCCGTCTGTCCGAGGACCTGAAAGGAAGCGAAAGAGAGTATGTGACAAAAAATGGCAGCACATTGCATGCTATTCAGCAGAGCAGGTAGTTCACACCTTGTGCACGGAAATCTAATGTTCTTATATCTAACAGAGGGGGTATGAAGATTCTTGGGAGACACCGAGCACCGGTCTATGAACAGAGCAGCCCCGAAAACAGCCCTACTCTCAACTATAATCGTTACGAAATCCGTAGAACCACGATAACCTTCAACGCAGAAAATCTTAGGCGCACACTTTCTCCTCTTGTAACAGGCAGGCTCCCCCGTCGGGGTGGAATCTCCAACTATCCGCCTCGAAATTGTGCGGTGGTGCTCAACGGGACTCTCGAGGAATTTTCCCGGTGCTCCATCAGTACGCTGACGGCCCACCGACTCCGAAAGACCGCCGACAATATCCCGTCACACACTGGAGAATTTAGAACAAACGTGGTCAGGTGTCGACCAAAATCACTGTTATCTTTGATGGCTAAAGTGGCCAGCAGTGTACTAGCTGATTGCCTGAGACACCACTCAAAGCGCAATGGACCACTGGCTTAGGCCCAGCAAGGATTCCGCAAGGGCCACTCATAAGTTAACAATCCACTTGCCGCTATGAATCACCGGACTAAGGCATCCGACGGTGATGTTGATGTACCATCCCTGGATTTCGTCACGGCTTTCAGCAGGGTTAATCGCGAAATTTTGATTGCTGAGTTGACAGCTCTTGGCACTCAAGGCAACGCAGCAAGCTGGCCGATTGACTTTCTTGGGGCGGATATTACCGCGTCATGATTAACGGTACATTCCTACAGAAGTAGCGCTCTCCTACAGGAGTATGACAGAGGTTAATCAGTTGGACGACTGTTGTTTACCGTTCATCAAGGAACACCTGAAAGTCGCCAGCTCACAGCTGCTTTTCTTACTCTAATGACTCGAAAATGTGGGAAGCCATAACTTCACTGGAGGAACAACCCGTTCTCCAAAATCACCCAAAATTTTCTAACTTGGTTGGTACGAGTTAACTTACTGTAATTTAACAATTACATATTTACAGTCATGCATATCCGTCACAAATCCATCTCTGAATCACATTAATAATACGCGTATTCCGCTGTTGGATTCTAGGGGGATTTGAGAACTATCATCAGGAAGAACCCAAATGCCACACCTAACTGTGAGCCACTGCCCCCAAAAAGCTAGCACCGGGATATGCCTACACACACAAACCCTCGGGTCTTACATCCTTCCCTATCTGTAATTACTTATGGGTCGCCTGTCAGTCCCCTACCAGAAGTGGACTTCCAAGCATGTGTCCCATACCTCGCTAATGACCTACTCAGGCTTGAACACCCGGCAACAAAACTGGTCCAAGACCTGTAAAGTTCGCTGTACTATACGCGGTTCAACTGCCTTAAGACCTTATCATCCGCACATAGACGGTGGAGGGGAACTCATTCCGACACATCGTACTCAAAACGATCCCCTGCATCCCACCCACAACCCACGGCTGAAAGCTCACGCCGCTGATCGATGAGGACCCTCGTTGGAACTATCTCATCAACGGGACCGGTTGCTACGTAGACACGGACTTTTCTTTTTAGGAGTACGTTTTCGTTGAAACGCTCTTCCGAGATAAGAAGCTGACGCTCCAAGCATGCCCCCATTCAAGCGGGAACTGGATAGGCATACACTTGAACTCTGCGGACCCTACTCTATCCTATCCACAACGAAGTATGCTGATAATATTAACCTAGTGACCCCCTTCTCAGGGATTGCTTGGTGGAAACCAGATGAGCTCATGTGATGCAACCTGGTCTGCGTGTCTGTATGTATATACATAAATACGAACGCCGGCTTATATGTAGCCATGTGTGAGTGTACATCTGTCGTTTTTTCTACCCTGGCATGGTGGCAAGGCTTATGTGCTGTTTTGTTCCGGCGGACTATACTGACCAGGACCTTGATCCATGCAGCTTCAGACGTGCTGGATTAGTAAAAGTGTATCAGCCGGACTAATAACAGGCGCGCTGCTTGTAAATGGTGGCGGTATGTTGTGTTTCGGTTCTGCTTGATATTTCTTCCTGCCTGGCCTGGTTTTATGTGCTGTGACTTGTCACCACAATAATATTGGTCTTATGCGAGTGCGTTGACTTTGTAAACATGTGGTTATCGAGGTTTCGCGTGGCTGTTGCAATTTTGTTTTTGTTGGTGACCAGTGTTGCTGCGTTTGTGTGTGCCACCCTCAGTTTCGCGTTACAGGCTTGTGAACCAAAGGCTTTGGCTGAGAATGTTAATGGCTTTCCTGTTTAGGTCTGGGTGTCCTGACAGCATCCAAAGCTTATATGAGTCACGATTAAACAATGTGAACTAAGTATCCGTCGATCGTTGAGCAGGACAAACCGAGTCGCCCTATTTGCTGCACATGGCAGAACGGATAGGCGACGATATGTTACTGCAAGACACTCACCCACCAACTTGAAACCTCGAGCAGATAATGCCCAATCAAGTCTCGGTTACCCGAAGACTAACTTAAGATATTCCTCAAGACACAGAACGCGTTGTGGTGGGACATGTGTGCACTCTGCTGGATTGATGCAACGCCACAGGATGGCCAGAACATCAAACCACACCGACCGAGATGGAACTGCGTCGCTATGAAATCGACGTAGCAGCTATGAGTGAGATAAAGCATGCGGACCAAATTAAGTTACGGGGAGCAGAAGCCTGGTACATCTTCCGCTGGATAGGTTACCCGACTGATGGAGCTCGGTAGCATGATGTCTGTTTTGTAGTCGCCGATCGCACCAATGCTTTGATGATAGGCGAACAGCACGACACCAGCCTTCGAATGCTGTCTATGTGTCTGCGACTCGGCCAGAGCGAGTGTGTTACATTCTTAGGGTTTGTGGTACAACTATTTGTCCCATTGTTGTTACAAACAGCCAGTTCTACAATCAGCTGTCCGCCACAATCCGGTCCGCAAACGTGGGGGACCCATCGTTCGTTCTAAGTGACTCGAACACTCTAGTTGAGCGCGAAACCGTAGCCTGGTGAAGAGCCCTTGGACCATACGGCACAAGTTCAGTCTATCAGAACGGAGATCTTTGACCACGCCTGTATGCAGCTCGCGAGTTGACTGTCAAAAACATCCAATTCCATCTGGGTGCGGACGAAATAACGACGTGGTCTTGTCCACGAGGCGGCCACCATCATTTACCCCAATACACCATTGTGCCATAGCGCGAACTTTGTGAAGTTGGTATCGCATGGGAGGTGCACAGCGTTGACTGCGGTACAGACAGTAGGCTGGTCAGGGCGAAATTGTCCATCACAATTTGTGAACAGAAGTTCGGCTTCAAACGACTGGGGAAATATCAGACGAAGGCTACCTTTCAACGCGCCGCTGCATTTCTTCTGCAAGACGCTCCGGAATCCACTAACTCAGAGAACAGATCAGATCAACAACCACCTAGACTATCGGTGTTCAACACCAGAACCGTCAAAACTGGTTTCATGAGAACAACGCGGTTATCTCTGAAGTGGTGCGAGAGAAGAATGCGGCGTTTCTTACTCCCACAATGGGCTCGGACAGTGAAGACAAGACAGCGATACTCTGCAGTACTCGCCGTCAATTAGACGATCGTGTTCGCGAAATCAAGAACGACTGGTGGAGAAACATGGTGAAAAGATGTAAGGCTACACCAGCCGCCGATAACACGAGCAGTTCTTCCAGTCGCTGTAGGCGAATTTCGGCCCATCCATCCAGTCTACCATAGCGCTGGCTGAAGTGGGCACCGGCCGTTTCTGCATCCAGCCAGCAAACATCACAACAGTCTAGCGCAAACAGTTGTTTAGCCTACCAAACCTTGTTGCTACCATGGATCCGGGTGACCGTAAACAGATGGCAGAACGGAGTAGTCAAGTCTCCATGTTTTCTCAGCCCACGCGTGCCAGAAGTGCAGAAAGCGACTGGACAGCTGTGTAGTGGGAAGGCCACAGGCAAGGACGGGTTGTCAAATGAAATACTGAAGACAAACGGCGTATTCGTACAAGCACTTAAAAATAACGTTATTGCTTGGAAACGTCGGAATGTAGTATGTAATTCTATTGAGTCATGTGTTCTCCCTACCGTTGTCATGGCCTGTAAGGCTCACTGTTCATGGCATCCGAATGTGAGTACAACAGCAAGGGTGGCAAACAAAGTTCTGGCAGCTACGGAGACGTTAATTTGCTGAACCGCGTAGGTGGGATGCCCGCAAGAATTCTTCGGGAGCGATTAAATGCGGATGTTTTGAAGTCTAAGATTTCTGGGGAGCGTTGTGGATTCCAGACGAGTTGTAGCATGATCGACCGGGTATTCGCTGCTCCAAAGGTCAGGATAAACGCCGGGAAACCAACCAGTCCCTGTACACGCCATTTGTGAAGCTTACCAGGACTTTTAGCTCCGTATGCCGCGAGGCATTGTAGACAGCGCTTGGTAAGTTTGGATGTCCAGGTAATTTTGTCAGTTTTATTGGAGTTTTGCATGTGGGCCTGGGGGCAAATGTGTTGGTTTGATCGTGTGGGTTGACCTCTGGTGATTTTAATAATTTTGCTGGCTTGAAGCCCCAGCCTTAGTTGGTTTAATTTTGACTGCCATGCTAACGGTTGCTATTTAGGACTCAGCGGAAGACGATGCTAAGGTTGAGTATCAGACTGAGGGACACCTGTTGGATACTCTACATTTCGACTCCCAAAGGCAGGTTTATGAATCACACACATTCCACACATATTGTAAATATGCCCACTCGTGATAACCTGCTCACCCTGGCAAGCCATTAAGCTGTAATTAATGGTGGCTGGCACTGACGGTCTACATGACTGGCATAAAAAGCTCTCCACAGAAAACTGTGGGAAAAGATATTCCACCGTTTACCTTAAATAATGCCACTAAAACCCCAATTCACATCGTATGTTGTCTCACTTGCCTCAAACCGTCTTCGTAAACCATTAGCAACTGTTGGTTGTTTTGAAGTATGGATTCTAGCTTAAACTCTGTCCCTATAAGACAAACTGTCGTCAGACCTTTATGTAGAGTTATGCTCATCACGTAATATTCGGGGAGTAGCTGATGGTCAACCAATTATCGCGGAATACCATAACAATTACTTGCCAATATTATTTACTTTATTGGGAGAAACACAAAAACAGTAATATCATGCGAAGTTGTTGTGAGGAAAATATTACATGTGGGTTAGTCTTTATACTACATGTGATCACTCCACAGTTTCCCATTTAACACATGAGGTTGCATTTTTTCACTCACGCGAGCACTCATTACACCGGGGAAAATTTTCCGATGGATGGACGCTTGAAACCCCGTATCGACTGAGCGATTCACGAGAATTTCAACTTTTTGACGTTTTCCAACAATCGAGGAAATCCTGCACTGGAGTATTCTCAAATCTTCACCGGATTTTCAAACTTTCCGTCCTCTCTCTCCCAAACTGAATCATTTCAACTTTTTCCGACTAAAGTAACGCCAAATAACAGCGAAATCCTCCAAAGATGCAATTGTATGTATTTCCCGGCGCGACATTGAAATATTCGAAATGTCGTCTTTTACCTAACCTTGCAAAAGGTAAATGACTGTAACGTCCCATCTTTTGGATTTCATTTGTGCAACAGGCGAACTATCTTCTTTTCTTATGCGTAAATAAAACGTTGTCAACTATGGCTATTTCCCCCCGACAACGTCTTTTTGCCGACAGATTTCATGGTTGTTTTACTATGGAATTATCTGCTACCTTGTGTCGCATGCAATTATCTGCCATTATGGCGCAGGTTACAACGTGTCTCACACAGATGCGTTGGTAAGTATATATTGTTAAATATATACCACGCAAATATATACCACACAGACTTGAGTGCCTCTGTTCGCAGACGACGGTGCGCTATTTGCAAATAGTGGATATGAACTTTCAGCTACTGGTCGCGGCTTTTGAAACCGCCGCATTCAAGTTTGAAATGGATAGCAGCACAGCTTTAAAAAATTTTCCCACTCCTCCAGCCACAGGTGATGATGATTTGCGTTGGTGGGGCTGTTGTCGGCAGCTACGCCAATTCTTGTTACTTGGGTAGCAATGTGCCCACTGATCTGTCAGTGGACCGCGAGTTAGGGGCTTGTGTGGCGCAGGCTACTGTGACCTTTAGATGCCTTGGATGACATGTCTGGAAGAACCGTAACCTTAAGATGAGTAATATGCTCAGTGTCTGCCGACCTGCATTGTTGTCTTCACTGCTGTACAGCAGTGTCACTTGAACACTGTATCAGCGGAGCGGGCACTATATCCGGGTTGTTTCCGCTTGTACTGTCTAAGGCACATCTTGGGTGTCCAATGGTCAGACACGGTTCAAAATAGTGGGGGTACCGCGGCGACTGGACACGGACAGAAGAGAAGTTATGCTGAAGCTCAGTCAGCTTTGTCGGCTAAATTACTGTTGGATCATCACCTTGGTTACGCTCGAAGTCGCTTCACCCAAACCGATAAGTCAGAAGAGTCGCGGCTGTACTGTTTGTTGGACGAGCGAGACGATACGATACGAGACTGATGCCAGAGAAGCTCTAGATTTATAGGACAAAACGATTACCACAGATGGCCGACAGACACAATGCGAATCAAAGGAGATAGTCATATATGGCAGTCAGGGGGCCAGAACATATCACGTTACAGGGGCGTCAGATGGCAACGCCAGAAAAATCACTGTCCACACCGCGTACAGACGTTCGACCGCACATCTACAATCTGATTGGCTGAGTGGGACAGTACCAGCACACACGGTCACGCCATTCGAGCTGGGCTGGCCGATCGATATGGCGTGACGCGTCCTGGCTGTCTCGTTGGGAAATGCGCCTCTTAACAATTACGTACGTCGGATGGGCGATGACCGTATTCTAAAACAGCTGCTGTACGCGTAAGTGTAATCAGCCAAGCAAAATGCTGGCCGTCAATGACTGAGATACCAGAATGCTGTGCTAGTTAGCATTGTACACCTTGTAATATGTGAAGACTGAGCATTAGACAGGACAGACTGGGGAAATATTAACCAGAACTACATCCACGAGTTCAGTGAAAAATTACTGCGCGATCAAGAGCAGAATCGGACGGTACGCAAGAGAACCATCAGTGCCATGGGTCGTGGTGACATAACCACATGGCATTACAACGTGTGCAGCCGCGACTGTGCTGGTCGCCTTTGATTAGATCACCAACGTACTAACTGAACACCAGAAAGTTAGGCTCAGGTAGGTAACATCAGTTTTGTCTATTTTCCCACAACGACCAATGGCTACTGTTGTTTGGCGGCTCACCCTCTCCCCTTCTCAGTAACCCAAGTATCCATGGCCTTCTACCCCCCTTTCCTCCAGCTTCGTTGGTGTGCTCTATGGCCGATGTTGCTTCTGCTTTCTTCCAGTTCAAACTTTGATTGTTTTCCTCCATATTCTCTCCGATGAGCGTTAAAATCCACTTACGCTGAACCACTTGCATTACATCTTCGATGTTTTCCTTCTCAGTACAAACCTCACCGCTGAAATCTTCCTGTGTTTATATGCCGAGAGAGTGCTTTCAGCCTAGTGTTAGCCAATCAGCTGGCTAGCCAGTATTGGCCGGCTGGACAGATAAGTCTTACTCACACGCCTTCTACTGTTATTCCTTCGGCTTTCACGCGGATGCATTTTGTGCAATTGGAACTATAGGAGATGCGGTGCAAGCCAATTGTGGTGAGTGTTGTGATGATGCCTCCATTGGCTCCGATCAATATGACAGGCTAATGGTAAACTAATGCAGTCTACCACATACTTATGTATGTATGGACGTATGCACGTAGGGTGAATTAATCGTCAAACATTTTATGCATCGGTATGCCATTCGACCCCTTCTTGCTATTTTTTCCCCATTCTGTTCTCTCTCCGAACTCATGTCTTCCGCCTCTGCGCACGTTTCTGAATTTTCCACTCGTCAATCATTCCATTCTTCTTAGCAAATAAACTCCCGGGTTCTTATGTAGACAAATTTGGAGACAAACTGGAGATTTTCACCACGATTCCCCAAACCGAGAGTCTGTACGGCCAATACTGGAGGGTTTTACCCACAGTGGCGTTACACAGCGAGAGGAAATGGGCTCCAGTATGCGATAGTCAGCTTCCCGTGGTCAGGAAGTGGATCATAAGGTTCTCAGAAATATCGCGACGCGGGATTTAAGAAGACCCTTTATCTATTCACCAGCCAACAAGCCACTGACTAATGATCATTGGCCATTTCCATTAGAAATCCTGATAGGGCGGAAACGTACAAAACAGTCTTAAGGTGGATTTCGCAAGGTCTTTAGAAATATTAAGATCATTCACACGTTGCCGATGAGTGACGTAAAACCTCCCCTCAAACCTTGCATACAATTCGAGATCTGAGCATGTACACCGCAGCTATCACTGTGCACTACTCTGCATACGAACCACTGCCGTGCGATGCATCCTTCGTTTGTGCAGCCGAACACACGAAGCCAGTTAGTCATGCGTGAACTATTGAACAAGTCACCCCAGTTCACTCATCGCGGACAATTTATCGGCACACTCAATTGAAGGTCTCGTGAATTACGAGGGCATTTAAAAAACGCTATCAGTTCACGTAGAAAAAGTGATCTACTCTTAAGAGTAAGGTAGACTGATTTTCATTGTTGCTGTTGTTAATCAACCAGGTTACAACTTCCCCGTTATGTCCGACGTCTACTGCGTTTGGCAGGCTACCATCACCCTGCTGTGTGCTATCTACTTCGTGGGATGTCGTGTGGTAAGTTGATGTGTAGATGACACACTCGCCTCTGGTGACGTGATGAGAATAGAGCAAAATTAGCAGCAGCTGGAATAAGAGGGATGGATGTTGATAATAACATTGATGAATGACCGTGAACGAGTTAAATATTGGCAATATTTAGTTTGAATAAGCTGTATCTGCTGAGACGGGGTAAAATGAAGCCCATTATTACAGGGGCGAACAGATTTCCAGCTAGTACCTGCATCCTGGTGGTACCATACACGCACAAATACGTGTTGGAAGCCGGGCGCCCTTAAAAACTATTTTTACTACAGCCAGTCGTCACGACGCTTCTTCACCGTCTAGGACGGAGTGTGCAGCAAACTCAGGCAGAAAAACTTTGCCATCTGAAAAGTAGGCGACTGCTCGCTTGAACCTGTGTCTCCGCACGTCTGAGGAGGTTTAGTTGGGAACGAACGATGAAGCCATGATTTCAAAGGTGAGGGTTATTTCCGGGTCATCTGTAAGCCAGAGAAGAGAAACTCAGGAATCTCGGTTGTTTCGTACAGTATCACGAGCAAAATCTCATTGCCCTTTTCAATGTACGTCGCCGCACGAATAAAAGAATGATTCTATCTTTTCTTATGTATGGAGGCATGCCTGTATGACTGTTAAAGATACCTGTGCAATATCGCGTGGAAACCTTCTCCATAAAGCTGCCGAGTCCTGACAACCTACGTTCCTTTTTATTTGTTGCCGTCGACACTAACAGTTAGCTGGAAATAAGGTTCCAAGGTTCCTCCCAGGAAAACGACAGTAAATGTTTGCTCATTAACCCTATAGCCTTCGATACTCTAATGTCTTGTATACATTGTTTTTGACTTGTTAGCGTTGAATAACAGACTGTCGTCTGCTGACCACTTGTGCACTGCAGCGTCGAAATTCCGCTGTTGAAGCCCAGAGTATTCAGGAGAACGCAGATACGCCATAATTTAGTACCGTCCACATGCATAAGCGGGGAAGATTGACTAGCTGGTGATCAGTCATTTACAAATATTAAGGACAAAAAATACGCGGTGCTGAGTTGTGCAGACCATCTGTGGAGGCCATGAATGCATCACATGTCCCATCGTTGACATTAAGACCACACGTTTTGTCTGATGAGTAGTGTTGACTCCGTTTACATAGATGGCTATCTGGCCGATAACTGGTAGCCGACCAAGTGAAACATCGGAATTACTCCCTCGGATGTCTTGGTGGAGACTGAGAAAACATTTGCCGGGTGGCGCAATTACACAGCCGTGCTCCAAAATTCGATTGCTATCCGCGAGTTGTTGGTGCACGAATAACCCTGCCGGAATCCGTGGTAATGACTGATTAGGAGTTTGGTTGATGAAAGTCGCGCTCTTATGTCATCACCCACTGTACCTACCACTGTGTTAGAGGTACAGGGAGGCAGTGCTACTGTGCGGTGGTCACTTGTGCCCGTTCCTTTAAACCTTCACAGATAGGCCACGTGATATCGTACTGCCAGAGAGTGGAATGGTGCCTGGTATACACGACCGTCAAAGCAATGCAAAAATTGAGCAGCCAACGGTTCAACACATTACTTGACTGGCATGGGCGGCAGGTTATCGAGGTCTTGCGACTATGCAATTTTCAGTCTCGGGGACCTTACCGTGAAAAAAGGCTACACAAATCAGGAGTTATTTCGAATGAGGTGGCGTGACCCGAACCTGTTGGCGGCTCCGCGCTATCTAGGCCACCAAAAACAGTGACGTATTGGGTTCGGAATAGGCAATTGTGTAGTTCGCCGGTATGGTGTTTCAAGGCGGAAACGAGTTGGAAACGGCCATTTAGGCGCGAAAAGAGATTTTTCAAATTTTTCATGAAATATTAAAATGCATATTACGGGACGAATATATGGATTTGATCGAATATACCAGTGGTGTTGCGATGAGAAAAATCAGGTGTACCTAGAAATTGCCCATATTTGCACTTTTGTGGGAAAAAATGTCACCATTTTTTTCGATAAAACCATAATGTTGGCTTTCCTAATTTATTTTACGTTCTGAAAATGCTTCCAACGGAATTTTCGTGGTGGAATACATCTTTCCATTGTGCAGAAACGCTCAATTTTACGCGGTTTTGGAGATGTAGTAGATTTTGTAATTTTCGACCACGTTGTGTTCAAATTGCATTGTACACGAAATATCACAGTAATTCCTAATGGAGACTGTGTCGCCACGGTTGTTGCTTAGTTATACGTCAGAATTATATGTTCCACCTGTTTCCCTTATAGTATTTCCGGTAGAAAACGGTCTACGCTATCGCCTGGTTGTTTCTACCTACGGTGTGGCATCCGTCAGTGAAGTCTGCAGCCGGCGAAAACACAGACCAACAGTCATCGGAATCATAAGCATCCATGTTCCGAATATAGAAGGATTGTAGCTGAAACGGTAGAAGTGGGAATCAGTGTTTTCGTGGGATAAATAACGAGCATTTAAGTTGGTCATTATCCGTCGGATAAGTGAGCAGTGGCTCGCGTAAACATGGCCAGCTACACTAAGGCATGATCAATAAGCAACAAACAAAACAATACGCACGTTATAAATGATAGGGTTGGACGTGTTACGTATGTTCACACCACACCGTAGGTAGAAACAACCAGGCGATAGCGTAGACCGTTTTCTACCGGAAATACTATAAGGGAAACAGGTGGAACATATAATTCTGACGTATAACTAAGCAACAACCGTGGCGACACAGTCTCCATTAGGAATTACTGTGATATTTCGTGTACAATGCAATTTGAACACAACGTGGTCGAAAATTACAAAATCTACTACATCTCCAAAACCGCGTAAAATTGAGCGTTTCTGCACAATGGAAAGATGTATTCCACCACGAAAATTCCGTTGGAAGCATTTTCAGAACGTAAAATAAATTAGGAAAGCCAACATTATGGTTTTATCGAAAAAAATGGTGACATTTTTTCCCACAAAAGTGCAAATATGGGCAATTTCTAGGTACACCTGATTTTTCTCATCGCAACACCACTGGTATATTCGATCAAATCCATATATTCGTCCCGTAATATGCATTTTAATATTTCATGAAAAATTTGAAAAATCTCTTTTCGCGCCTAAATGGCCGTTTCCAACTCGTTTCCGCCTTGAAACACCATACCGGCGAACTACACAATTGCTTCGGAATATCTTGATAGTGTCATGGTTACTAGCTGATAGACTAGGAGTGCTCAGAAGCGTTGCCACGATTAACTGGGAGGTTTTAGCAGATGCAACATATCCGCAAAATCGTTTGGAGTTTGCAAACGATGATTCATGCGAGATCATACTGGTGGGCGCAATGACCTGCTTTTACCGCAGCTATGGAGCTATTTGGGTCAATTGTGCTAATCGTGTGCGTCTTAGGCACCAAAAGATCTCCCAGATGGCTTCTAGTTTTTGTTCATGAGGTTTTGCTCGTGTTTTGACTTCGGACTTGCTTCAGTACTTTCAAGGGAAATAAACGGTATGGTCTCCGTAATTATGTCTTGTAATCTGGCCGTGACATAGCTGTAATGTTCATTATTAGTAATACGCTCTTTAGTCAAAAACGTTTCCAATTAACGCCTTCGGATTAATAAGTCAGCTCGTGGAAAATATCCACGAGCCAAGTTTCGAGACGGATCAATTGTGACGCTACTGATCGGCCTAGAGCAAAATGCTGCGTGATAACTAACACTTGAAGTAACGTTAACCTCATCGATTTGCGCCATGTGCAGCTTGCAGGCGGGACGTATGTCCAGACGGGATACCTGCTGTGGCAGATATACCCAGCGGTTACCCAATTCGCTAGAAAATTCTTCCCGGACGTTTCTGATGCTCAAATTTCTTACTTGGTCCTAATTTTGCAAACCAACCGTAGTTAATCACCCGTAAATACTGTTCTACCGACTCTGGGATCGTCATGATTTTATTCACCGTGTTTCATGGGGATGAAACTTTCGTTCTGCTTGAGTTATCAAATGGACGTGTTAGGTGAATGTATATTACTTTCGTAACGTTTATTCGACATTAAGCAGGCGAATTGTGTATTTACGGCATATTTTCCCCTTCCATGTTGACTGTCACGATTGAGGCACTCAACTGATTGCTTTGCACATTCTATTGTTTGCCAGATAGTACCGTAGAATCTTCCAGCAAATTTTGTTTCATATTCGGTGGTCTTTATTTGTCTATGTATCGTCCGAAGACGGCTCGGTCGTGTAAACGGGCACATTGTTGCACCTGTTTTTTTACCTCGACCTCCAACGTTAAGCTGTACACGTGCGCATTTCCTGTGCGAAGAGACAGCTCTTTGATAAGGCCAGACTTTTATGGGGTTTTGATCTCCATCTAGTGATCCTTAGCTGGTTTTGAGTGCAGCCTCCGACAGATGACGGTGCACTTGACCTTGGAACACTCTGAAGGTGGACAAAACACTGCTAATCATCAGGCTGACTGGGCAGAAGTCAGCCATGTTCATCCAGACAGCTTCCATATTTCCAGGATGAGGGTGGTCTTGTGCCAGTGAGGTTTTGACATAATATGAAACGTGGGTCGACACCCCTTATTTTCCGCCAACTAAATAAGTGTGCGCAATTAATGACTCGGGATTTGGACCACCTGATTTGGAACGTTGGGGGTTAGCCGCATCCCAACAATTGTGACAATCATGGACTTCTTCAGTTGAGAGAACTCCCAATGCACCGACGGCCATCTCTGCGTTGAGACAGTGGCTGTTGAGAAGCTGCTGCTGCCAGACTATCCTGGGTCATTTGGGCGAAGAACGTGGTCAGAATAATTCCGGAATGTTTATATCAAAACGTAAAAGAAAACTCCACCCAGAGCAACGACTGTCCCATTTCAGACAGGGATTTACGGATTTTCTCCAACCACAATAAGCTGCAGCAGCTTGTCTTGATTACCGAAGTACTCTGTATGGGCAGAAAAAGGAGAACCTGGTCAGCATGTTTTTTCAATGTTTGACGGTAGTACGTGGTGTTTGTTCATCCCCTTCAGAGTAGCAGAAAGAGGGTGGAACCCAAGACGGAATTAACTGAAAGGCAAGTTTGGGAGCTCTGACCCGAACCTTCCCATTTGAGTAAACAGCGTGCGCGTTGCTATAGGGACTAGAATGCTGGAGTTGGGAGGAAGCCAAAAGGTTTATCACGTCAGAAGATTGTCTCAAGCAGCATGCAGAAAAGTCAGAATACGCACCTCCAGGCTTATGCACACTTTTGATCACTATATCCAGATGAGGTCACATTTAGTGCAACAACACCACAAGAATATCTGAGCTCTCAAAGGTATCCAGAATTACTTCGCACCAATTATAAACTCAAAAGTTTTCATCTTTGGATCAACAAAAGCGGCGCAGTGCCTCTTGTAAGCAACCACGGACGTTTTGGGACTGCATCATCTCATGCCATTGTAGAGTTTTCTACCATATTTGGGAGTGCTTCCCTATCGAGCGTAGGCCAAAACAACAAAAGCTGCTCTAGCTACCCCATAACCATTAACGAATGCCAGGGAGAGAAGAAGGTCTCAGGTAAATCAAGCTGGAATTAACGAACTTTCATATGGCTTCTGATATCTCATGTGCAAGCCAAAGTCAGCCGACCATACACAAATATTTCATTTTCAGGCAGCTCTGTTTAGTTCACGTTTAGTTCACGGCAATTGCAAACGACGTCCAGTTTTTCTCGGTTAGTAACTTCCACGATCTAATCTTGTTGCAAAAAAATAGAGAAAATAGATGTCTTGCTTCAGTCCAATGAAGTGAACCCAATCGACAGTTACGTGTGACTACGACGCCTCTAGCTGTTGTGGCTTGTTTATTGGGTGTATGTCGATTCATTGCCAAAGTCATTGTCACCGCGAGCTTCATTCTGACTCTTAACGGTTAGAACACGGCTACAGCCGTGGAAAAAAGTGGTGGACTATGGAAGACGGGAGTGTATGGGTAGGGAAAAGCAGAAAAAAAGTAATGTGTGAAATAAAAATTGAAGGTACTGATACAAAATCAGAGAAGCAAATAATGGTGAAAACATTCGGATGTTGGAAAATGCATAGACCACATTCCATGCTGGGGCTGAAAAATCTCATACCACCTTCAAAAACATCGCACACGGCAGCTATCCGGTTCGAGGGATTCCGCCTGGAGGTCGCTCAAAAGACAAAACCGTCCTTTTGGCGCGAATCCTGGTATTCTAAATATTTTTGGAAACTTTTGAATGGACGCTTGAAACCCCGTATCGACCGAGCGATTCACGAGAATTTCAACTTTTTGACGTTT